>QFAX02000161.1:0-137508 GCA_003412495.2 Echium plantagineum
TCCAACATTTAGTGTATCGTGCCCTCCATTAGGGGTGTGGAGGAAACCGATCGAAATCGAACCGATTTCGGTTCCGCCTTTGAGGGAACCGAACAGATGCGGTTCGGCTTATGGGAGAACCGATAAAAACCGAACCGAACCGATAACTAATTTAATGTAGAAAAAATTAAGCTTACTAAAGGATAATTGGCGAGATGATTCACATTGTTCATTGTTAGTATGATATAATAATAGATAAGTGAATATGTTTTAAACTAATGATATATGGATATAGATAAGTGAATATATATATATATATATAAAGTGGTACCGTGTGACGAATGTGTATGCAAATTTCGAAATTAGTTTTAAAAGGAGGTCGTTAAACTTATATAGAGTAGATATATATTTGGAACTTAATTATGAGTTACATTTAATATAAAACAATACTAATCACATTTATATTTGACTCCAAAATGAATAATAATATTAGCTAGGTATAATCACGATCCTATAAATCACGATGAAAACATCCCTATAGTGCATTGTGCCTTTAGGTCACACTGAAGGCCACGAAACACCATAGGATGTTTGCATATGCTAGACTATGTACAAATATCTATTTTATTAATAATTTAAGACCTAATAGGCTACTTAACCATGTTTGTTAAACCCATTAAATACTTAAAATTAATTAATTTTATTATTATATTTATACTATTAATACTTTAGTTTAAAAATATTTATACATTGACTTACATAGTGATTAATATATATGAAGAAAGTATGGTAAGGGTAAATTTGTCACTTCAATATAATTTAAGTCATTTTTCAGTGAACTGTTAACAAATACTTAAATATTTTTAATATTTGAATTCAATAATCATTCACATATTCAATATTGAGTTACTTATTGTCAGGCTTCAAATTTAACAAACACCCTTATTTGTTAGTTAAAGAACTTGTTCATTGCTAGAATAATAAGAACTCATATCTGTATATAGGAATAACCGTTTTCTCTCTGAAAAAATTTCTCTCTAGTTTTTCACACTAGAGCACTTCCTTCATCATATTCTCCATCCCTACGCTCTCTTTCTACTGAAGAGAAGCGTTGGTGGGTTATAGGTGATCTCAGTCTTAGCCGTATTTCGGTTACTCATGATTCAGATACTTTTCATGGATTGGCGGATAACTTTCTAACCGCTGAAGAAGCAAACCCCATAGATGTTACTAAATCTGATGTCATAGATGGGTTGGCCAATTGTGAAGCCAATGTGTATGCGAAAGTGCTTACACTCTGGGTTTCTTTCATTAGTTTACAAGGATTTGGGCTTGCAATGTCTCGTGCATGGAACTGCAAAGGAATTAGGGTCTCTCCTGTTCACGCATCGATTATGCAAATCTTCTTTCCTACGGACAAAGAGAAATACCGTATAATGGAACAAAGCCCTTGGTGCTACGACAATCATCTTGTCATTATGCGCCATTGGGAACGAGAGACGAAGACCAACTATGAAGTGGCGAAGGGGGAAGGGGATGACTACCGTTCGAAGTGGCAAAGGGGAAAGACTACCGTTCGAAGACCAACTTTGAGACGCAGGTCAAGGCTCCTCTAGACAAATCCTGGATTGAGTTTAAACTCTCAGCCGAGCAGGGATTTGAGGACTTTGGCCACGGACTATCCGAATCAGCCCTTCCGTGTGGGAGATCCTCAGTATACTGCTAAACGGTTTCTCCCATTCAAACCAGCAAAATCGGAGCAGTTTCCTTATTTCAAGGAGCAGTTTACAGAATTTGGGGAACGCTTTATTTGTTTTGTTGGGCCTGGACCTCTGTCATGTTTTTAGGCTCTAGTAATTTCTTTTGTTTTTACTTTTTAAGGCTCTAGTAGTTTCCTTTGTTTTTACTTTTTAGGCTCTAGTAGTTTCCTTTGTTATTACTTGTTAGGCTCTAGTAGTTTCCTTTTGTTTGTAAGATCTTTTCTAGTCAAATTTGTTGGGGTCTAATACATTGTATTGTATTGGGCCATCTCATTAGTTGGGAATCACTACTGTATTCAACAACTCTATTTTAATACATCGCTTATTTACAAAGAAAGAAAAAAGGACTTGTTCATCATGTAATACTTTTTTCAGTTGATTGGAATAGATCTACATATTATATCTATAAAACCAAACACCAAAATTACTATTTTGCCCCCTATTTAACTTCTTTATCTGCCATATTTCCAAATGGGCGTGCAGAATAGTAATTTTCGCACAATAATCCACTCTTTGGTGGGTGTATAACAGGAAATCAACAAAAAAAAAGTATTGTGGACTTTGAAAGAAACAGGAGTAACAACCAACACTTTAAACCACTCACAAATCTAGAACTGATCAATAGTCGTCTATCTACTGTACGAAACACAATTACATGTGTTTCCACTTTGGTGATCAGTCTATTACTAAAAAGCCTCCAAGATTCTAAACCACTCGTTAATGGTGAGTGTGGTGGTTTTTAGGGTTTTTGATTCGATCAATCATAATTTATAGATAAAAAATATAGAGGAGGGAAGATGCTGTCGAATCATTTACAGAATGGGATGGAATCGGCGAAGTTGATGTGGGCGAAGCTGCCCAGCGCCGATGAGGAAGGCGTCGAGGAGGCGGACGAGCTTCTGCATCCGAAGAAGATGGATGCCCGCACTGTGGAGAGCCTTGACTATGAAGTCATCGAGAATTATGCTTATCGCGAAGAACAGGTCTGCACCACTTTGATTTGAGTAAAAACTATTATGTTAATAGTAAGCACGCTTTTAATTTTAGTCTAAATTATTATATAATTTGTAAAATAAAGTCGAATTTAGCAAGTGGAAGATCTTGTAGGGAAGGTGTATGATGTGCAACTTCGCCTCGTCAATTATATTCTTTATGAAAATGATAAATCAAATTGAGGAATTTATGATACAAGTATCCAATTAGTTCGGACTTGTTTAGTATTGAGTTGAGAGTAATGCCTTGTCAATTATATTCTTTATGGAAATGGCAAATCAATTTGAGGAATTTATGATACAAGTATTCAATTAGTTTGGACTTGTTTAGTATTGACTTGGGAGTAATGAGACTTTTTAGTCTTACTTGACATACATAACTTCGACTTCAATCAAAATTGTCTTTGTTAATAGAAAATTCGATTTATTTAAAAATATTTGGATTCACAATTTTAAAAGACAACGATCAAAATAACAAAGTGATGCAAAATGAGACAATTTTCATGGGTTGGAAATGGAGGTAGTGTATGTTAGTATAAATTCAGTGAATTATATCTACCAGTTCTTAGCTCATTCGATAATCTGAAAATCTAATTTGCCAATATTTAAGGGATGGAGGTAGTACTAGTAATTGTCTTTTCATTTTTGTATAATATGTGTTTTCGATGTGGAGTGATTTAATTTCCGATGTGGTTGTGAAAAGGCCAGGAGGGGCAAGCTCTATGTGGGATACTTGGTGGTGGGGAAATGGTTGTTTGCATTGGCTACTGGAATTGGTGAGTTACAAAGACTTTTCGTTGTTATGCTATTCATTCTTAAAGTTATCTGGTGATGGAGGTTTAAGGTACTTATAGTTTCTTTTTTTGATCTGTTAATATAATGGAATAGAACGTAAACTCAATAGGTGATACTGCAAGTTTAGTTCTCTATCCTTTTTGAAATACGAACTCGTTATAACTAAATTACAAAATCAATGGATCAATGGACAAAGCTTAAAATTTATGTACTTTTTCTTTGCTATTTGTACCTAGTGAGCTAAGCAATAGTTAGTATGAACTATGAAGTTGTTATAGCTAGTACGTCAAGAAGATTCAAGATCTTTTATGCTGAGACTTTAGTATGATTGCAGAAGATGAGCGTGTAGAAATATATGTTACTATAGTGCAATGTAGGAATGCTGAATCTAGTAAATTAACAGGTAATCACAAATAATAAGAAAGTCGTGCAAAATATTCTTTAGTAGCATATGCTCTAATTTACCATAATATTCCTGCCAAGGGTTTTAGAAGTGTCTAGACTCTAATTCAGTTCCTTGTGCCCAATTTGAAGACATTGATATAAAAGTTTATGCTTGTTAGTTTTAGTGGATTTTTGCTACTGTTCGTTAGAATTAGAAACACTGTGTTAGAACTGCTCATTGTTTTCTACGGTGCGTAATTGATTTTCTCAATCTAAATTTCATCCACATGGGATAAAAATAAGGGGCAGTGTTTGGGTAGGGAGTGATATATTAAATTTTAGTTACTCTCATTCGAAACTGATTCTACTGGTTAAAGACTCTTCAATCTCCTACAGCAGAGTATGCATACCTAGGTTTCAGAATTAATTGATATTTTGGATTTAATAATATGCTATTCTAATTGGAGTGACGGTCATGAACTGAGTTGATGTCAAACCCAAAGTTCAACGACTTTGACTTACATTTTATCGAGTATGCTCCATCATGTATGTAGAAAACTAGATTTGATTAATAAGATTAAACATGTACAGTTTTCAATTTCACTTATCTTTCGTTCTCCTGTTTTTTTGAACATACATTTTGGATAGTATATCGTGTAGATTTATCATTCTTGCCTAAATGCAGTATGAAGCTTCATATGCATTTCTATCAATTTTAAGATGGCTCTCTTACATTATTTTTTCAGGGACTGGACTGGCTGCTGTTTTTATCAATATAGCAGTAGAGAACTTCGCCGGATGGAAATTCTCATTAACATTTTCAATAATTCAGAAGTCATACTTTGCCGGATTTGTAGTATATACGCTGATAAACTTGGCGCTTGTTTTCTCTTCTGTATATATAATTACAAACTTCGCTCCTGCAGCAGCAGGATCTGGTATTCCTGAGATTAAAGGATATTTGAATGGTAAGGTAAAATGGGTCCTTCATATATGGTAATGTTAATGATTGATTTTCCTTGTGGAGGTTGCTAATGAGTTTTAATATACAGGGATTGACACACATGGCATCCTTCTCTTTAGAACCTTGGTTGGGAAGGTGCGCAGAGATCTTAACTCTCCTATTTGCTTTATAAATCAAAGATGTGTTCATTGACAAAGAATCTTGACTTTGTACTTCTTCAGATATTTGGAAGCATAGGTTCCGTAGGAGGTGGTTTAGCCCTAGGTAAAGAAGGTCCACTTGTTCATACGGGAGCATGTATAGCGTCTTTGCTTGGTCAAGTAAGTACAGATGCAACTAAAATTTATTTATAAAATTATATGGTAAATCTCTATGAGTATATATATATATATCAATCTCATTTTCCTCTGATTATGAATCAGGGTGGATCGACTAAGTATCATCTGAACTCAAGATGGTTACAGGTGCTAAAGAGTGAAAGGGATAGGCGCGATCTTGTAAGTTTATCTGTGTGTTTTATTGTATAAGCTGTTCTTTCTTTCTTTCTTTATTTGGATTTTGATTTTATTTGCTCGGTGGTGGCTTTAAGAGCTGAAATGTGTGTCACAACTAAACTTGTTCGAAAGAATGCTTGGCTTCCTGTCTTCCAACTGTCCCCCCCCCCACCCCCCTTTCTTGTTTGTTTTCTCATATATTTACAATCATGCACTTTGTACAACCAGAAAGCTCAATGCGGGGTCGTAATTTGTTTCTTCTGGAGCTAATATCATTTACTAATCTCCTTATACTCACAATAAATGTACTGCCACTTTGATTGATCAACTAACAGAGTGAACTAGGTTTACGGCCTCAAAGTTCCTTTTAGAAATGATCTGATTTATTCTGCTGGAAAATCATGGAATACCCCATACTTTTGATCTATATTGTTTAGGGTCCACCTTTCTTAGGTCCACGTAATGCAAGAGTTCACCCCTATAAATTATCTTGAGTAACTTTTCTTACTTTCTTTCCTGTACATTATGAGATCGTTCCTCATGCCCCATGACACCCACTATGTTGCCTAATTGAAAAGGATGGAGTCTTCAGTTTTTCCCCGAGTGGATGAACTCACACTACCAAAAATTTCCTTGTGTAATGCTGTAGCATTAGAATCTAAGTTAGGTGAACCGAAACGGCTGTGTCAACCTGTATAGAACCTTGACTAAGGGTCCTCTTAAATTATTATTACCTCCAATTCAATTTAGTTGCCATTGCATGTCAAGCTTTAACCATCAATTACTATTTCGATATATTATGCAATATTGCAAGAATATAATATTACGGAATATTTTCAAAGACACTCAATGATATCAAATTTGTAATTCTCAGAATGATCAACAAAAACTAATTAATGGTAAAAAAGTTGGCTTTAAGAAACTTAAGCAGCAATGAAAACGAATAGGAGGGACTAGGAGTGATATCTATTGATACCACTAATTTTAGGGGAATATATGATTCTCCCCATTATTTGTGCTTATATTTATTATTTTATTTAATGTTTTGGAAAGGTAACATGTGGATGTGCTGCTGGAGTTGCTGCTGCTTTTAGAGCTCCAGTTGGCGGTGTGTTGTTTGCTCTAGAAGAAGTTACATCCTGGTATTTCTGCCTTCTTTATTGCATATGTATTTTTTTACTGTTCTTTTCCTTCTTCATTTCAGACCACCAGCTTCTAGTTTACTGTAATCGCATAATTCATTTGCAATGCAGCAATGCTATAGTTGTGGATCAATTGTGCATGCATCCCATAGTGCTGTTGCTAACTTCGGCGACCACATTAAAAATGCTACATGATAGTGAAATAGCTGCTACTCATGATAGTGAAATGCGCAGCTACTAGCGCATACTGCACTATTTGTATAATTTGTTATGTCAATAGTCAATGTCATATGGTTGGTCTTTTAGAAATATTATAGAATTTATACATGTATGTGTAGTTGGATGTGATGAAAACAAATTGATGTTGTTTATGTAGACTGATGATGAATAATAACTTGAAGAGTTCTCTTTATTCTAAAATGAATAGCATCCTGCAATTTGACTTGTTAAACATATGAATATTAGTTCAGAATTTTATTGCTTCATGGTCTCATGCGATTCAATGTTCAATTCTGCATTTTCCTTTTTATGACATAAAAAATGTTTACGATAACTTGGTTCTATCTTGATTTACCGACATATTCAGTGCATAAAAATTTTGCTCATTCTTTCAGTTCATGAGTTAAGGTCTTCAATCTTATATCATGTGCTATAGCTCTAACCAGCTTTTGTCCTAATTTTTCTTTTCTTGCACATAAGTAGCTTGAATGCATGCAGTTCATTTTCATATGATATCGTTCTTAAGAATTAATCGAATAAAAATATAAGCAGGTAAAAGAGAGAGAATCTATGTGAAATGACAGATTCATGAGAACTAAACACACATTCTCTTAAATGAGTGGATGCTTCGACACAGATTCCACAATGCTATAATTTTATTTTTTTTGTGCATTGCTTATGCAATTTTATGGTAATAGCTGACACTGGTTTGGATATGCCTGAAGGTGGAGAAGTCAATTAATGTGGCGTGTTTTCTTTACTTCTGCCATTGTTGCTGTTGTGGTCCGTACTGCAATGGGATGGTGCAAAAGTGGAAAATGTGGTCATTTTGGCTCAGGCGGCTTTATTATATGGGATGTCTCAGAGTAGGTATCTTGATCCAGATTGATATACTAGACGTCAGGCTATATTTGTCTTATACTTTAAAGTCTTGTAGTGGTCAAGAGGATTACTCATTTGAGGAGTTATTTCCAATGGCAATTATTGGTATCGTTGGAGGTCTTCTCGGTAGGTGAAATGTATTTATAAAGGGTTACCATAAGTGATAGCATAAAAGAAACTAAAAAAGTAATCAGTTAGCTTAGTTGCTTCTCTTTCTCTCTTGTAGGTGCATTATTTAATCAGCTTACTCTTTATATAACTCACTGGAGACGTAATTATTTGCATAGAAGAGGAAATCGTGTTAAAGTAAGTTTCTTATCTAGTAATGAGTTAATTTTTATGTATTTTCTGTATATATATATGCAAATATTTAAGATTTGGCATATATTATGTTTGATCTCTTTTCATTTTATCTCAGATCATTGAAGCTTGTATTATCTCTGTGATAACTTCTGTCATTTCATTTGGGTTACCATTGTTTAAAAAGTGCACCCCTTGTCCTGCAATCGATGCAAATTCGGGTATTGAATGCCCACGTGCACCTGGAATGTATGGAAACTATGTTAATGTAAGATTGTTTCACTTTAGTATCCTTCGATTACATAGTTTACAATTCTCCTTCTTTTTACGTGTGAGAGGAATCACAATATGTGATGGATACGTAATAGGTACTTTAATTATGCAAATGGATATTATTGGGTCCATAAGACCAATCTTTTATGTATCTAAAGATTTACATTGGAAGGCATTCCTTATATCTATTACATTTCGACTCTGAGAAATTGCCATTTCCTTTTTGAATTCTCGATATTTTGTTTTAGCTTTTCGTATATAAATTACAGTTTCTGCTCCTGTTAATTATTATTGTGCCTTTCATGATTTTGTTGGTATGTTTATACTTCACAGTTCTATTGTGGAAACAAGAATGAATACAATGACCTTGCAACCATATTTTTCAACACTCAGGTGAATAGGTGGCTTCAGTTCTGACAAATTCGACTTTTATTGAATTTGTGCTAATTTTGTCTCTGTTCGTATTTGCAGGATGATGCCATAAGAAATTTATTTAGTGCAAAGACAATTCATGAATTCAGCGCTCAGAGCTTGCTGACGTTTTTGGTAATTCAATCTAGTCTTTTTTTCTGGTGATGCAAGTTTTGAAATATCGATCTTGCATGCATATTGATACTGAGAAACGAAATAGTAGAGCTTTGGCTATGGGGTAGCATTGAAGATTTGAATGGCTTTGTCAAATCTCCTTGCATATCTCAAGAGTCTAGACAGTTCTTTTTAACTCCTTATACAAAGATGTTGCCACTTTGCTTTTTGATTTAAAATTTCGTGACTCTCTTGAATGAAATCACTATACATGATTTATTTCCTCCTGAAAAAAATGATTGTGGGTTCTTAATTTCCTAATTTTGACTAGAGATTTATTGGTCATGTTTCTTCTCTCTTCGTTTTCAGTTATTATGCCTTAATATTACTGTATCTATGATGTCATGTCATGTTTATTATATTACATGCATGACCTATATATCATTTTTGTTCTCTTTGAAATGTTTCACCTTACTAAGAAGCTGCATATCTTTATTATATTGCCATGCATGAATAGTGTGGTAAATTCCTATAAGCAAAGGGTGAATCTGTTGAGGCTTTTTATTCTGCCCATTTTCAGGTTATGTTTTACACATTGGCAGTTGTTACATTTGGTACTGCTGTCCCAGCTGGCCAATTTGTTCCTGGTATAATGATCGGCTCAACATATGGACGTCTTGTTGGCATGTTTGTGGTCAGTTTTTATCGGAAGCTTAATATTGAAGAAGGAACGTAAGTGCTTATCGATGCTCTGTGTACACACATTATTGATTGTTCTTCACTTCTTTGTGCCTATAGATTCTTTATATGCTCACAAAAATTCATAGGATTCCTACCCGCTGGCATAGTTATGTACGTTATTAGTTTGGTAGATTTGCATCCAATCAAACACTCTCGAAAGTGTGTTCATATATCTCAGAACACAGCCATGACAGCCATGCTGCATGTGTTAAATAATAAGAACAAATTACCTTGAAGTACTTTTGTTCCTGCTGGGATAAATAGTAGACGAATGTACTGAGAAAAAACATGAAGTATGTCTCAAGTTTACACTCACCTCAAGTACTCCATCTTTTCTGGTTTTACTTATCTAAGCTACATTGAAGTTGAACCTTTTCGTTCAGCTGCTTCCTTCCTGCACCAGCGAAGACTATACTTATGGACTTCCCAAACGGGTTGTTACAATAGTTTCGTATTTACCTACTTTGATCCACTAATTATTCTTTCTTCACAAATTATTTTTTCTTAATACACAAATCTCACGTTTTCCATTTCTTGAAAAAGAAATATTAAAACCATCTTCTTCCCAACTGAAGCTGCCACCAGTCCCCACAGCTACTGCCATCGACCTAGTTCCCCTAAACTTCAACACCACCAACAACAACAACATGCCCCACAGCTTCTAAACAGGCTCCTGATTAAGCGCGGTAAGGGCTGTCAGATTGTACTCAGATTTACCCTAGTGACAATGGAGTTCGTTTCCTAATTGACCCAAGATGAAGTGTGAAGACTACGTACTACTTCACAATAGATAAGAAGTGCAGGTAGTGTAATGGACTACTTAGATTTATTCCATTATATCCGAGAGCCGAAGTAAATTAGATCTTCTACTCCAATATGACTTGGATAAAGAAAAATGTCGATAGAAATCTGGTTCAATCAAATGTTCAGACCTTGTTTCATTAAGATGAACATCGTTGAGTTACAGTGAAGGTGTAAATCAATGTTCCAGGATTGATACAAGGAATTTAGACCCATTTTAGTCCCTCTGCAACAATTGATATAAACCTTGCAGTAGAAATCTCTATTGATCTATCGAGTTTCAAAAGGGGTCTAAAGAACCCAACGATAGATTAAAAACCAACCAGCTGGTGTTCTGTTACCTGTACTCCTATTCAGCCTCCTTAAGGAGATAATTCCACGTGTAGTCCCAGTGTTAAACAAAATCGGAGACATTATTCCTGGAGTTCATGTTGGTGCGAATTAGTCCTTGAAGTTACATAAGTGTTGCACATATGGTCCTGGAAGCATAAGTTGCATATATAGTCCATGTTAATAACTATTTATTAGAGAAGGACCATCTCAACAACATTTATGTAACTCAAAAGACTAATTTGCACCAATGCCTACTGCGGGAACTAAGTCTTGACTTTTGACGATCTCAAGAATCTACTTAGTTATTCCTTTATAAGATGACCGGAAGGTTCGGACATCTGGTTGGGATCATGTACTGGGATTTAGTTGCTTCATAGTTAAGTAAAAGGGGAGACTTTATCCCTGGAGTTTGTGTTTGCGCAAATTAGTCCTTGAAATTACACAAGTGTCGCACATGTTGTAATGTAAGTTGCACTAGTTGCACATATGGTCCGCAGTATTAACCATTTATTCAAGAAAAGGACCATCTGGGCAACACTTATATAGCTCAAAAAACTGATCTGCACCAACACAAACTCATTGAACAAAGTCTTGATTTTTGGGAAACTCCTGAAACTACGCTGTTATTCCTTATAAGAAGAGACTGGAAGGTTTGGAAATCCTGTTGGGATCGTGTATTGTGAAATCTGTGATATAGTTGAGACATGGTTGTCATAGACAAAGCAGATAGGAATATATAGATCCTTCATCAATTGTGTGTTGTGAGACAATTCTTTATGTTTCTTACATTGTATGTAACTGCTCGATTGAAGATTTCTATTTTGTATATGCTCGTATAATTTCTATGTTTCAACTCGATTGTATTACAGTTGATGTTAAGTAGTTCTTTTTCTTCTTCTTTTTTCCCTTGCCAGTTGTTGTCATCAATTTTTTTAATACACTCTGCTGTTTGTGACATCTTCAGGTATGCCCTACTAGGTGCTGCATCTTTTTTAGGCGGTTCAATGCGGATGACCGTCTCCCTCTGTGTGATTATGGTTGAAATCACAAATAACTTGAAGTTCTTACCCCTTATTATGCTTGTCCTCCTTATATCAAAGGTGTGATTCTAAGAATTTCTTTGTTTAGGTTTAGTAATACCAGTAAGTGTATCATGGAAAACCTCTTAAGTTTATTTGTGTCTTAACTTTTGCTGAAACCCCAAGTAACTTGAAGTTCTTACCTCTGAGGCTCTTATTATGCTTGTCCTCCTTGTATCAAAGGTGTCATTCTATGACTTATTTGTTTAGGTTGATGGATAGCAGTAAGTGTATCTTGGAAGACATCTGATGTGTGTCGTGACTATTGTTGAAATCACAGATAACTACAAGTTCTTACCCTTTATAATGCTTCTCCTCTTTATATCAAAGGTTCTATGTTCTATTTTTTAGTTAAGTGATAGCTGTAGGTGTATCATGGAAAACCTTTGATGGGCTTCTCTGGCTATTGTTAATATCTGTACTATGCAGGCAGTTGGCGATGCTTTTAATGAGGGCTTGTACGAAGAACAAGCTAGGTTACGGGGTATTCCACTGCTTGAATCAAAACCAAAGTTTCAAATGCGAAACATGACAGCCAGGGAGGCATGTGGAAATCAGAAGGTTCTTGCATTTCCTAATTCTAGTGCTATGATTAAATTGTATCTTCAACCAATTTTCAGCGAACTGAGCATATTTGGATAGGAAACCTCCACTATGTTATCTGATTTTCGTACTCTAAGAAGTCTGTCTGGTCAGACTGGGACATATTCTGCTCACCAAATACGTTTGAATTTTCTCGAATTTTATTACACATGTTTTGGGTAATGACTATGAGCAGCTTAGGGATTGAACTGAAATGAATTTGAATATCATAAAATTTAAGTTCTTTTTCCCCTAATTTGTAATTTTTGGCTTTTTGTACTTCATATTGGGTCAATTTGGAATTCAAATAAAATCCGTCGTTTCTGAGTTCGATCTGAATCCAAGAATATTGAGTTCACATACTCCATTTGTATTAGACGCATTCCAGTTCGAATGTTTGGCTGCTAACATCCCTCATGCTTCTTAGCAGCTTCTGGAGTTGCTTGACAACTTGTAAAATTTTCAATATAAAGATGTAATGTGAGGATATATAGGGGCATGCGTTTTGGTACATGTACTTTTGTTCTTGAGTTGACTGATTTTTTCACATCTTTATGGTGGTCTATGTTTTTTTGTATACAAACTATTATGAGCTATAATTGATTTTTCTTCCCCCAATCTGTGGGCTTTACAGGTCATCTACTTCAACCGTGTTATGAAGGTTGAGGATGTGGTTTCTGTATTGAGGAGTAACAATCACAATGGCTATCCTGTAAGTTAGTGTGCTATAAATATATAGTGGCAACAAGCATCACACATCTTTGCCTTCATTCACCAGTTCATCGCACATCTAACAAAATACACCATTTGTTCACTCATCTTTGAATGTTGGGGTTCATTTGGTTCTGACGGTAAAATTTCTGTTAGCTCATCAATTACGAGGCCATGTGCTTAGCATGTGAATTTTGTCAAGGTTATTTGAGTAATAACACAAAAGAAAAATTAAATTAAATCTTCATACCCGTTGCTGTTTCGCCCTTCCAAGTTTCTGAAAAAGATATCACCGCTCAACAAAACAAAAGGTAGATGCTCAACTCCTGTTTCCAAATTGTAGCATTCACCACAGTCACGAGGAGACCCAACAAGCAAAGTATACAAAACTCCATCAGTGCTGCTACATTTTCATTTCTAAGCCACCACTTTGCGGCCATATCAAGGCTAAGGATTGGCCGAAATGTCCAACCTTCCATGTCTAAACAATTCAGGCAATCACAGATTATCACAGAACCTCAAACCTCAAACCACAAAATCACACTAACTTAAGATATTTTTCCTCACTTCTTAAAACACCGTAGATCAAGCTAATTTTTGGAAATCTATCTTGAGAATCCTTAGTCAAAGAGATCAAATAAGCGAAGTTAGGTCTTTGTGGTTAAATTCCAGGTAAAGATGACTCATTTTCTTTTATGTCCGCTCATGGCGAAGTATAGATTTAATGTGTTGTTCATAGTTGGAAGTTTTTGCTATGCTTTCAATATGAGACTTGATTGGGTTCCCCTTTTGGCTGAGGAGTCGCTCCCTCTTTGGACTGTGAAGACCAAGGGGAAAGGGAGAGAAGATGACAGCAGTGTTCTTGGTTTAGGGGAAGGAGAAGTGGGGTCTTCGATGTGAAATTACCCAAATAACCTTGAAAATGTCACATATTCGTGACATGACCTCCATTTGACGAGTGATCATTCTGAAAGATGAGTGATGAAATGGTGAATGAAGGCAAAGATGTCTAATGATTTCTGCCTCTTAAATATATGTAAAAATATGTGTTCTGTAAAGACAATTCAAATTATTCTATGTAGGTTATTGACCATACACGGAATGGGGAAACACTTGTTATTGGGCTTATTTTGCGAAGGTGGAGTACCAATGAACACAATTGCTATTATTTCACTTTGTTAAGTCTTAACTGACGAGGTTTCTGACCTCAATATAAGAGTAGCAATAAAGTTTATATAGTTCAAACTAGAGTATCTGTTAAAGCATTTCCTGTTATGTGCAGCCACTTGTTGGTTCTTCTGCAGTCAAAGGTTGATTTTCAGCATAGCCCGCTGCCTTCTGATGTTAGAGGTGGTTCTTTACCTATCAGGTATAGTTTGTACATGTAGTGTCATTTAAGTTTAAAGCAATGTATACTAAGTGCTTCGCTCGTTGCAGGCACAACCTCAATGAATTTATGAAACCAGTTTCGAGTAAGGGATTATCAATAGATGATATTCATCTAGATTCAGATTACCTAAATATGTACATTGATCTTGCTCCCTTCCTTAACCCTTCTCCATATGTCGTCCCTGAAGACATGTCATTGACAAAGGTGAATCCATAGTACTGTGAGGGAAAGTGTGATTTACTTATCTGACTAATAATGAAAATATTAACAATTATTATTGCAGGTGTATAATCTGTTCCGTCAGCTAGGACTGAGACATGTCCTTGTTGTTCCTCGGGCTTCTCGTGTAATTGGTTTGGTTACTAGAAAGGACTTGTTGATGGAGGTGTGTAAGTTGCATGTTATAACTGCCACAGAATTTTCAGAAAATTATATCGTGGCAAATAATACGACTATTAATGAATTGAGGATTGATACCATATTTATTTCAGGATTCTGATGACCTGGCTTCACTAGAGCTCCATTCTACTAGTGTAAGGTGTCTGCTGCTTTATAATTTCTGTATCGCTGTTGTCTTCTAAAGTTCTACAAAGATATTTCCGCTTACTGAAGTTGCTGAGATGTCATTTATTTTAGTTCTCTAACGGTAACCACCGAACTTTCCTGATATTGTTAACTCATCATTCAGGGGACAGCATCGCGATAAAAGACCTGTTGGACAGAACACGGATGGTGGTGAGCCCCTTCTAGATGGCCTTCTAGTTTAAAGTCTACAATATTGTCCTCCAGTTGGTGTGCCAGGTCTTCGAAGATATTCAGGAGCTTATCGCATCACTGTCTTGATATATTACAGATTGGAAAAGGTTCCTCTGGTACACGAAACTCGACAGTTTTGTCTGCTCTAAAGCATATATATGTAACTTGATTGTAGCTCAATGTACAGTACTACCTTCATTTCAAATTAATGGAAAGCGATTCTAAGGAAGACTCACCTAATGTAACATCATAAGTAGGTTTAGTATACACAAGATTTTGTGCCCATTTCCGTGAATTCATTCGTAGAAGTTCATTTATATGCCATCTTATGTCGTTCATTTTGTTCAATCTAGAGACATCCGTTTGCTGTTTTGTTGGTATCTCCAATATAATTGGCATGTACATGCAGGGGGTGGATTTACTGCTTTTGAAGTGGTGGTTCGAAATATGTATAAAGCTTTTTTTTTCGGTCTAAATATATTGATAGTTATATACTACCTCCGTCCCTAAAAGATTGTCACATTTGCATTTTTAGTAAAATTTAAGGATTTTGATATTTTTTAGTCAAAGTTCCTAATTTACCCTTTTGAACACTAAACAAGAATATTCAATTTCATCCTCATTATTTTACTCCGCTTCTCTTCCTCCCATAAAATTTCTTCTTCATCAAAAAGAGTGATCTCTTCTTCTTTCTACTCCCGGCTCTCATTGGTGTCCAAATTGAACACTTGTGGCGATCGTGGATCAATGTAAGCAAATTTGACTAGATTTAATAAATAAATTTGAATATTAATTGCGTGTTTATTGTTTTTTAGCTCAAGTTAAAATCAAATGGTTTTTAAGATGAAGTTTGACTAGATTTTTGGTGCATTGATGTAAATGATGCCTTAGGATTTTTAAATGTGATGATTTAGTCAATTAACGTTGTGTACATCAAATCAGATTGATAATTTAGTTAATTAACGTTGTGTATATCGAATCAGATTGATAATTTAGTTAATTAACGTTGTGTATATCGAATCAGATTGATAATTTAGTTAATTAGCGTTGTGTATATCGAATCAGATTGATAATTTAGTTAATTAACGTTGTGTATATCGAATCAGATTGATAATTTAGTTAATTAGCGTTGTGTATATCGAATCAGATTGATAATTTAGTTAATTAGCGTTGTGTATATTGAATCAGATTGATAATTTAGTTAATTAGCGTTGTGTATATCGAATCAGATTGATAATTTAGTTAATTAGCGTTGTGTATATCGAATCAGATTGGTATTTAGTTAATTAACGTTGTTATTGGGTTTTAATCTCAAACTAGATAAGGTTTTTGTTGCCTTGATGATTTAGTTAATTGACATTCTGAACTGCTTAACAAATGCAGCTCAACTATTCGATAAAATGCCTACAAGAATTTGTTCACAGAGTTTTGTGTATTTTTTGTCATAGAGCTGCACATGGTTGGATAAATGACGAGGACAGTAAAGAGACGGACAGATTTGAATGACACAGAACGACTGCGCCTATTCTTTTTGCTAATCAAGGACTTTGATGGAAAAAAGTTACTCCATGGTTCGATAAAGAAATATGCAAACTTATTTTCTGTATGTAGTAGAACAATTAGTAGGATTTGGGAACTAGGTTCTAATTTCATAGCAAATGAGGATGTTGTTGATGTGACCAAGAAGCTATCAAAACATGTTGGCCGAAAACGACTACAAATAGATATGGATAAACTCAAACAAGTTCCCTTACGTCATCGCCGAACGTTGGCGTCTTTAGCTCACTCTTTGGGAGTATCGAAATCCGTAGTTCACCGAAGGGTCAAGGAAGGTCTCATACGTCGCCATTCAAGTGCAATTAAACCGCAACTAACGGATGAAAATAAAAAGGCGAGGTTACGGTTTTGTTTTTCAATGATTGAAGAAAATTTTTGTGGTAATATGCTTTTTTTAAGGTTAATTGTACTTGTCTATCAACTTTTACAATTCTGAGTAGCTAATTCTTTATTTTCGTGTAGGGAAACAACTCATCTTGGATGCTGTAAATCCCTTGGATACTTCAACCCGTGCTAGCGATTTGGGTGTTGAGCACTTGGCATCAGATTTTTCACTCCTAAGTACCTTGATATCTATGGCTATATTTTTCTTGCTGTATAGTTTCATTTGCATCATAATATCCATGCTTGTGTTGTGCCCATGAGATTTAGACAAGTTGAGATCACTAGAATGAAACCAAACAACAAGTACGACTTACTCTGGTTAGCTCTCATCTTAATTAGAATCTGTTGAGATAACAGTGATCTATAGCATAAATTTGGTAGATACAGAGTTACTTCATGATTTCTGACATGAGTTTTATGATGTAGATATGAAGGATAGATCCGAATTTACATTCATGGAAATGTTCGATCGCGTAGTCATCGATGAGAAGTGGTTCTATTTGTCAAAAGATTCGGAGAGATATTATTTGGCGGGCGATGAGTTAGATCCTTATCAGACTTGTAAAAGCAAGAAGTTCATACCGAAAGTTATGTTTCTTACTGCAGTAGCGCGACCATGGTTTGATGAATTAGGAGGAGTTATTTTTGATGGGAAAATAGGGATATTCCCGTTCACTTATCAAGAGCCGGCAAAGAGAAAGAGTAAGAACCGGGCAGCTGGTACATTGGAGACAAAACCGATTATAGCTGTAACTCAAGATGTTTCACGAGTTTGGATGATCGAAAAGCTTCTACCTGCCATAAGAGATAAGTGGCCATTAGACGGTCGGCGCACCACGATATTCATTCAACAAGACAATGCTCGTCCTCACATTAAGCCGTTCGACGAGAAGTTTCTTGAAGCTGCAAGGATCGATGATTTTGATATTCGGCTCACATGCCAACCGCCAAACAGCCCCGAGTTGAATGTTCTTGATTTAGGATTTTTCCGTGCGATACAAGCATTGCAATATCAGAAATCGCTACGGAATATTGATGAACTAGTTGCTGCTGTGGAGAAATCATTTTATGACTTGTCACCAAAGTCATTAAATAGGGTGTTCTTAACTTTGCAAGACTGTATGCTTGAGGTCATGAAATCGGGAGGAGGTAACAACTTCAAAATCCCTCATATGAGTAAACAAAGATTAGAAGGGGAACGTCAGCTTCCAACTACTTTGAAGTGTAAATACGACATTTTTCGACAAGCAACTATCGATCTTCATAGTTGTTGTCCAGGTATGACATTGATGCTCATTGTGTAGATTTCAGTTCTGTTATCTTGATTGTTCCACTAATTTTGGTCATTGTATTCGTAGGTGGTCGATCATAGCAAACTCATCGATAGTGTTTGGTGATGGAATCACTTGAAGAAGAATGATGATCAAGTGATGGAAACCCATCATTAATTGCAACCTGCCAATGTTGCTGGTGTTTAGTGTTTGTGCAAGCTTTGTGATGGAGTACTATTGATTTCCCCATTTTAACTTGATATGATTCAGCACATATTTGATATTTGCAGGGTGTTGGGAATGCTGGCAATGTCTGTTTTTCGAACAAATGAGAGTAGTCTGTGGTGGTTTGGTTGTAGATTAAGGTTGTAGCTAGTTGAGTTAGTGGTTCATTTCTGCTCAGTTGAACTTTTTAGAACAAATGAGAGTAGTAGGTGATGATGTTGGTAGGTGCAGAAATACTACCTTTGTACAGTTCACACTTGATGATACATTACACTAATCTTCTTGTTGCCTTCGAATTTACCAATCATCATTACATTTTGGGTAGTGAAAAATGAATGAATATTGCTGCCTTTTTTTATTTTAGCAATTATGATTACAGTTTGGGGCTTGCATAAATCAATCGTGTGATGTTTGTTTGATGGAATAAATATGGGTTGGGAGTATGGGGTCGAAAGGAGCCGAAAAAATGGTCTCGGGTTGAAACGGGACAAAAATATGTTCTCGGGGCGAAACGAGTCGAAAAAATGTTCCTGGGACGAAACAGGCTGAAAAATGTTCCTTGGGGTGAAACGGAACGGAAAATGGTATGGGGTCGAAAGGGCCAAAAAAAGTGGTCTCGGGTCGAAACGGGACGAAAATATGTTCTCGGTGGAAAGCAGGTCGAGAAAAATGTTTCGGGGCCAAAAAATGTTCCGCGGGGCAAAAAGGTCGAAAAAATGGTCTCGGGACGAAACGGAACGAAAATATGGTATGGGGTTGAAAGGGGGCAAAAAATTGTCTCTGGACGAAACGGGCCCACAAATATGTTCGCGGGTGAAACGGGTCGAAAATATGTTTGGGGGCGAAACGGGTTCAAAAATATATTCTCGGCTAGAAACGGCAAAAAATATAGTATGGGGTCGTAAAATGGTTCCGGGGGGAAGCGGGCCTACAAATATGGTCGTAGGTAAAAATGGTCGAAAATATGTCCATGGGTCGAAATGGGGTTGAAAATACGTCCATGGGTCGAAATGGGGTTGAAAATCTGTTTTGAGAGTGAGTAGGGTTGAAAAAATGCTCTCGGATAAAAAGAGGTAGAAAATATTCCTATATTTGATGAAATAACTAATGTTTTGAGATTGAGGGTATTTTGGGAAAAAATTACTAAAAATTTATCAAATGTGACAAGTTTAGAGATTTTTAAATTTAGCAAATGTGACAATCTTTTAGGGACGGAGGGAGTATTTTATTTTTTCAATGTCGAGTTCGATCATATTGATCACATAATATGACTTTTCCGGCGATGCATGTTTGGTACCTTTGTTATCTTTATTGTAAATAAAATATTCAATACATGCAGGGGCGGATCCCATGGTGGTTCATCTGAATCACCACTTAAAAGCAAAAGACAAATTTTACATATAAAGGGTTTTTTCTAGGGGTGCGATCGGATTGGTTTTACTGGTTTTTCTTCGGGGAAAAAAACCGATCAGACAATACGGCTTTTTCAAAAACAAAAACCGAGATTGGTCCGAAACCGAAAAAAACCGCTTTCGGCTAAAACCGTCGGTTTCGGACCGGCTCGGTTTACGAGGCGGTTTTTGGCCGATTTCTAGGCCAACTATTTTTCCCTTTTTCTTGTGTCCATTTTTTAATCGAATTTGTTGATTAATTTTTTAATAGATTAATTAATTTTTAGTAGATTAAAATTGTAACTATTATCGGATCGGTTAAAAACAATCGGTTCGGTTTTTAACCAATTTTTGGTTAGCGAAAATCGAAACCGATCCGATCGGTTTTCAAAAAAAAAAACCGAAACCGAACCGAGTTCGGATCGGATAAAAATCGTATCCAATCGCATCCTTAGTTTCTTCAACAAGTTGCAGAATGCAGAGTATGTGATGAAGATGACGATATGAAAAAGTTGCAGAGGCTTTCTTCTTTCTTACTTATACTGATTACTACATGGTGCCCGTCTAACGACGGGTAGGTGTTTATTGTATGGTAGGACTAATTAGATACTAACAAGATATTTATATACATAAACTCCCTTGAACGTTTACATGAATTGAAACTTAGATCAAGGTGACAAAAACAGGAACATGTTCATCAAAAGTTGGACGTTATAATGTTGTTTAGTAATGCATTCAAGCATAGATAAAGTACAAAATATTAGCATAATCCGAACTATAATATTAACTTGTTGATGCACGTATTGGTTGCGTCATTTTGATCCATACTGCTTTCACTTCCACCAGGAATGTTTTTGTTGATCTCGAAGAGCCTTTTTTTTGGACTACCTGCTTAAAGACGATATGTTTTTAAGTTTATAAATGTATTAGTTGAACTAATGGCATATTGATATCTGAATATTTGCCTAATTGTAATTTATATACCAGCACTAATATTGATTTCATGTAGTTGTCTTTTGAGCGGGGAAAAAGATGACTGTGAAGTAGTTATAGATTTTCCTCGGGTTGGAGATCCAGTAGCACTATCTTTGTCTTGGCTATTTGAAGTGTTGCCTTGGTCATAATCGATGTCTTCATAGTATGCGACAAGGATCATTTTTTTCTGAGCATCAACAATTTCTGTAAAAGTTCGTCGCACCAAAACTTGAAACCGTCTATTTTTATAGTTTGGAGATTGTATTATTCTCCCTGTGAGTTATTAAAACTTTCATATGAATGTTGAGAATTTTGTTATACTAAGAGAATATTTTTGTCATGTAAAAAATCAAGTATAATGTAAAACATTACCATTCACCTGAGATGGCGTTGTCAACTACACCTTTGTATTGTTCTCGCTTTGTTTTCTTTTGCTTGGTCCTTAATAAATCCAACCTCATTGATTCAAGTTTAATATAGTTTTCAATTACATATTGCTGAAATAGCCGGCCAAAACGTAAGGTGTATGATGTTTCATTTAACCTTATCTGCATCTTATAGACATAATATTCTCTGCAGCTCACTGTCTTTCTTCTTTGTCTTTGACTTGAACTGATTGGAGTGTCATCATCATAATGTAACATGGATTCATCTTATAGACATATTGTAGAGGATCATAGCAGCCATAATAATATTGTACTCGATGACTTGTACCAGACTTCGTATAGACTCGGGCGTCCCACAATTTAGCATTAAGAGCATTTTTCGTTTGGGTTCTCCATCCAAATGCCTGCAACTTCACTCGAAAGAGGAACATTATACGCCCTTTGGTCAAGATTAGGATCTGATCTAAGCACGATATGGTATTGCTCAATGTTGGATCTGATCTAAGCACGATATGGTATTGCTCAATGTCTTCCAACGTTGACACTTGAGTAAGGAACTCAATAAGCATTTGGCTTCAGTGTTTCAACAAGCTGTTCAACTATTTTTGAGTCCAATCGTAGCAATGCCGCAATTCTGTTCGATGCCTGATGTATAAAATCGTAAAAGTAGAATTGGATGTCACTCAATTTTCTTAAAAGGTCTTAAGGAATTAAGTCATTCAAGTAGTGGTGAACCTGACCCTAAACCTTGACACTATATATATCATGATCCCGCCGTTGGTACTGCTCATCACACCGCGTACCAATGGAGGTGAATGCGAAGTGGTTGTTGTATGTCCTTATTTGAGTTTGTAAGTCCTTAGATTTTCTGTCGGTTTCTATGATGAGGTGGACTAAACATTCTGGCAGCACGGACTCAACTAAGACGATTTCTCCTTTTGAGCAACACATGAAATTCGATTCTTTATAGAAGTTAAATGCTCTCAGTGTTAGATTATTTCTAATAAATAATATTTTATGGTCCATGTAATATTAAAGTCTAATTATAATATTAAGGTTTAATGTGATGGTTATTATACATCAAAGATTATAATAGGGGCATAACTTCTAGCCCTCTCATCTCACTCATTAAGGATGCATTTAGGGTGATCATTAGTAGTATTAGACCTTTGGTTTGATAACTACTACTATATAAAGGGGACTTATGCATCATTGTAAGACACCATCTAAAAAATACAAATAAAAGATAGAGTAGAGAAGAGAAAAGGAAGAGGCTTAGTTAAGTGATCTTCATCAAACTCTCATCATGGATCAAGGTATGTCCTTGTATTATTATCGATCATAGTGTATATAATTTAGAGTGTAAAGATCCTAATATAATAGTGTTATTTCTTACAATTGGTATCATGAGCATGGTTGAACACTCTTGATTATTACATGAATTGTTATTTAGCCTAAATGAATTGCTAAATATGTTTTATTGCTTCCGCTATGAATATGAAATATATAAATGGATGTATTGTTAATTTTCCATTATAATATTATATTATTTCGCTTAAATATTCATCACAATAATTGACAATATTTGATCATGTATATTAAAGGTTATTGTATTATATGACATAAAAGATATGTTGGATTGTCGATTGTTTGATAAATGTGTAATGTTATATTTATACATACATGTTCTTTGTTCACATAATTTCTTTTATAATGAGTATCATGATATTGATATATGATGGAAAAAGAAATGTGTAAACATATTAAATTTGTCTTGCACATATTTGGAGATAATTAAACATATCTATCACTAAGAAAGCTTGTTAGTCACCAAAGTGGCCTAGCTAAATTGTTAGATAGATATTTTATCTCCTATTATATAAATTGTGCAAATTTTGAGATATTATAATTTCTTTTATAATGGGTATCATGATTTTGATATATGATGGGAAAAGAAATGTGTAAACATATTAAATTTGCCTTGCACATATTTGGAGATAATTAAAAATATCTATTATTAAGAAAGCTTGTTAGTCACCAAAGTGGCCTAGCTAAATTGTTAGATAGATATTTTATCTCCTACTATATAAATTGTGCAAATTTTGAGATATTATAATCTCTTTTATAATGGGTATCACGATTTTGATATATGATGGGAAAAAAAAAATGTGTAAACGTATTAAATTTGCCTTGCACATATTTGGAGATAATTAAAAATATCTATTATTAAGAAAGCTTGTTAGTCACCAAAGTGGCCTAGCTAAATTGTTAAATAGATATTTTATCTCCTATTATATAAATTGTGCAAATTTGACATATGATAATCAATAATATCTATTTACTTTTTCAGTGCTTGTTAGTCACCAAAGTGGCCGAGCTAAATGAGTAAATTGATATTTCATCTCAACTAAATGTTACGAAATCTTGAGATATGATAGTTTATAATACTAATTTAGTTTTAAGTGCTTGTTAGTCACCAAAGTGGCCTAGCTAAATGACTAAATTAATATTTTATCTCAATTATAGGTTACAAAAACTTTGAGATATTAGAGTAAATTATCTATTTTTATAATGCTTGTTAGTCACCAAAGTGGCCAAGATAAATTACTAAATAGATGATTATCTCATGTTATTGAATAATAATCTTTTAAGATATTATTAAAGTTGTCTATTTTTAAATTGATTATTAGTCACCAAAGTGGCCAAATTATTACATAGACATTATATCTTACTATTGTTATTATTGTTTAAATGTCTAATATGTTCAAGCTTGTTAGTCACCAAAGTGGCCTAGCTATAGAAATTAATTAGACATTTTATCAAGTACACATAATTATAAGAGATGTTTAACATGTACTTTTGGAGTCATTAACCATTATACGTACATGTATTTATGCATATGATTAACGTTCAAATTTACATGTTTAATGATCACCCAAAGGTGAACTTATATATGTTATTAAAGTTTTTTTGAATCCATCATAGTAACTCAAAGTATTAATATATAAGTTTGAAGGGAATTTCTCATGAAAGTTATAGAGTGCTCTCAATCGGACATTACTGATAAGTCCAAAAATGAGAAGTTTCATGAGTGAGTTAGCGACTACTACATTTGATTGGTCTAAACCCATTCATAATCATGTAACTAGCATGTCTAACAAAACAGCAAAGTTAAGGACAATGGGCATGGAATTGAGTGAGACATTTTTTGTTCTATTCACCATCAACTCTCTTCCTCCTGAGTTTGGTCAGTTCCAAGTACACTATAATACTCGAAAGGAAACATGGAACTTTCAAGAAATCAAAGCCATGTTGATTTAAGAGGAAGGGAGGCTGACGAAAATAAAAGATCACTCAATTCATCTCACTGTCCATGAAGGAGCTTCTAGCAGCAAGACTAAATCAGGAAAAAGGAACAAAAGAAAAGACAATGACTCAAAGAATAACAAAATCTCAATAAAAGCTAATGATGACAAAGTTGGAAAGGAGATCAAGTGTTTTTTTTTCTGTAAGAAGATTGGACACTTGAAGAAGGATTATCATAAAAGAAAGGAATGGTTCAAAAAGAAAGGTACTTACTTTGTTTCCGTTTGTTTTGAATCAAACCTTATTGAAGTTCCTAGTAATACTTGGTGGTTAGACTCTAGTGAAACTACTCATGTTTCTCATGTTATACAAAGATTCATTTCGATCCAACCCATAAGAGGAACTAAAAATATTTGTTCATGGGAACAAGATGAAAGCACATATTGAAGGAATCGGACTTATAGATTGATCTTAGAGACTAGTCGTCATCTAGATCTAGAAAAGTGTCTTTATCTTCCTGATTATGTTAGGAATCTTGTTTCCGCTGGAAGTTGGATGAGTGTAAGTTTAATGTCAAGTATGAAAACCGTACATTTTCCTTGTTTAAGAATAAGTACTATTATGGTTGTGGTACATTTATGGATGGTTTGTATTGTTTAAATCTTGATAATGAATTTGTGGAGTCTTTGTTTAATATTGAACATGTTGTTGGTAATAAACGTAGTGCACTGGATGATAACTCTGCTTTCTTATGGCATCAAAGACTGGGTCATATATCCAAAGAAAGGATGTTGAGGTTGGTTAAAAGTGAAATCATTCCTCAATTAGATTTTACAAACTTAAATGTATGTGTTGATTGTATTAAAGGCAAACAAACTAAACACACTACAAAGAAAGCTGCCATAAGAAGCACAAAACTTCTTGAATTGATACACTGATATTTGTGGTCCATTTGAAGCCCCATCATAGAGCGGGGAAAAGTATTTCATTACCTTTATTGATGATTACTCACGTTATGGATATGTATATCTTTTGCATAAAAAGTCTCAATCAGTAAACACCTTGAGGTGTTTATTAACAAGGTAGAAAGGCAATTAGATACAAAAGTAAAGGTTGTGAGATCAAATAGAGGTGGTGAATATTATGGTAAATACAATGAAAATGGACAATGTCCTGGTCCATTTGAAAAGTTTCTTGAAAGTCGAGGCATATGTGCTAAATACACTATGCCTGGCACACCACAACAAAATGGTGTAGCTGAAAGGCGGAATCGTACTCTTATAGAAATAGTTAGAAGTATGTTGAGTAATAGTAATGTACCTTTATCTTTGTGGACATATTCTTAACGACTGTTGCATATTTGCTTAAGAGGGTTTCTAGTAAGGCCGTTCATAAGACCCCTTATGAATTATGGACAAATAGAAAACCTAGTTTTAAGCATACACGTGCATGGGGTTGCCAAACAGAAGTAAGAATATATTACCCACATGAGACGAAACTCGATTTAAGAACCATCTCTGATAATTTAATCGCGTATTCAGAAAAGTCAAAGGGGTACATATTCTATTGTCCTAACCATAGTACGAGAATAGTTGAAACTGGTAATGCACAGTTTATTGAGAATGGTCATGTCAGTGGGAGTGAGGAACCACAAACGGTTAATTTTGAAGAGAAACAAGTGGGAGATAGCACGTCTAGTGTTTCTCATCAAAGTGTGTCTCCTCAAAATAGTGGCTCACACAATGATCATATCAATATTGACCCTATCAATGACATCACACATGTACAAGTATCAAATGAACTACAAGAAATAGCATTAAGGAAGTCTTCAAGATAGAAAAGACCAGCTATTTCAGATGATTATGTGGTTTATACACTTGAACATGAATGTGATTTAAGTGTTAATATAGAACCAGCTTCTTTCAATCAAGCCATGGAATGTGATAATTCAGAATAGTCGTTTAATGCCATGAAAGAAGAGTTGAAATCAATGGATGACGACAAAGTTTGGGACTTAGTTTAGTTGCCTAAAAGTTCAAAACGAGTCGGATGTAAATGGATCTTCAAGATCAAACGAGACTCTAATGGCAACATTCTAACTTTCAAAATCAGACTTGTTGCTAAAGGTTTCACTCAAAAAGAAGGTATTGACTATAAAGAAACCTTCTCTCCAGTTTCTAAGAAGGATTCTTTAAGAATTATTTTGGTTTTGGTGGCATTATGATCTAGAGCTTCACCAAATGGATGTGAAAACTGCCTTTTTGAATGGAGACTTAGAGGAAGAAGTTTATATGGATCAACCAGATGGTTTTGTAACCGTTGAAAAAGAACAGTTGGTGTGTAAGCTAAAGAAGTCAATATATGAACTAAAACAAGCTTCTCGACAATGGTATCTAAAGTTTAAAAATACCATCACATCATATGGGTTTGAAGAAAACACCGTGGACAAGTGTATCTTCATGAAGGTCAGTGGGAGTAAGCTTATCATTTTAGTCTTATATGTTGATGACATTCTTCTTGCTGCTAATGATCTTGGTTTGTTACATGATGTAAAGAAATTCCTTTCTAGTAACTTTCATACGAAAGACATGGATGAAGCATCACATGTGATTGGCATTGAAATATTCCGTGACATATCCCAAGGAATATTAGGCCTATAACAGAATGTTTACATCAATAAAGTTTTGGATGAGGTTTAGAATGGAAAAGTGCTCTTCCGAAATTGTTCCCATTCAGAAAGGGGACAAGTTCGGTTTGTTCCAATATCCTAAAAGAAAGGATTTGGAATGAAAAGAGATGGAAGATATTCCATATGCATTAGTGGTTGGGAGTCTGATGTATGCTCAGACATGTACTCATCCAGGTATCAGTTTTGTTCTTAGTATGCTTGGACGATATCAAAGTAATCCCAGAATGGACCACTGGAAAGCTGCAAAGACAGTCCTTAGGTTTACAAAGCACCAAGAACTAAATGCTTACTTATACGGATTCAGACTATGTTAGATGTTTGGACTCAAGAAAGTCTACATTTGGGTAGACATTCCTAATAATAGCTGGGGGAGTTATATCATGGAAAGTGGGAAGCAGTCGGTCATTGCTATTTTCACAATGGAGGCCGAATTTGTTGCATGATTTGATACAACAATTCATGCTCCATGGTTGCGGAACTTTATCTTAAGAATTGGAATTGTCGACAGTATAGCCAAGCCGTTAAGAATTTATTGTGATAATTCCGCAACTCTCTTCTTCTCTAAATATGATAGGTACTCGAAAGGTGCAAAACATATGGATTTAAAGTACCTATCTGTCAAAGAAGAAGTGCAAAAACAGAAGGTGTCTATTGAGCATATTTGTATAAACTTAATGGTATCTGATCCGTTAACTAAAGGATTACCACCCATGACTTACATTGGCCATGTAGAAAGGATGGGTATTATAGAAAAATCTTGTTAACCGAAAATGAATATTATACATATGTATGAACAGTTTTGCTCATATAAAAGTTGACCCTTGTGAATTCAATAAAGGTTATGTTTTTTCTTCATAAAATGTTGTCCATATTATAGTTATGTACATGGATTGTTATGATGAGACAACAAAGTAATCTCCATAAATGTTGTGACTTAAAGTTCTTCACAATAAAAGGATTTTGAATTAGATTGACTTGTGATACATGGAAGGAATCATGTCGCCTGTATGACTTGTGACCGCCATGATCCAGTTGGTTTATTTCATATATAGAATTGAAAATGTTGATTCATTGAAAGGTGAACACTTATGGTTATTTTTGAATCATCAAATAATACATGGACCAAGTGGGAGATTGTTAGATTATTTCTAATAAATAATATTTTATGGTCCATGTAATATTAAAGTCTAATTATAATATTAAGGTTTAATGTGATGGTTATTATACATCAAAGATTATAATTAGGGGCATAACTTCTAGCCCTCTCATCTCACTCATTAAGGATGCATTTAGGGTGATCATTAGTAGTATTAGACCTTTGGTTTGATAACTACTACTATATAAAGGGGACCTATGCATCATTGTAAGACACCATCTAAAAAATACAAATAAAAGATAGAGTAGAGAAGAGAAAAGGAAGAGGCTTAGTTAAGTGATCTTCATCAAACTCTCATCATGGATCAAGGTATGTCCTTGTATTATTATCGATCATAGTATATATATTTAGAGTGTAAAGATCCTAATATAATAGTGTTATTTCTTACACTCAGTACTTGCATCGCAGCATCCTTGGTAAAATAATAGTCCTACTATCAAAATTAGCTTGCACAAAATTGGGATCTGCAGGGTAAAAGATCAATATATTTAAATGAGCCTCGCGATAATGACAAGTATTAACTATTAACATTGATTGAAGTAATGTTATAATGTACTATACATGGTAACTATTATAAATAAACTATTTCTTTTCTTCCCTTTTTCTTTTCATATGGCGTAAACAAATTCATCAGCTTATCTATACTATAATGTGGGAAGTCTTTGTTTGGTGAAGCCTAGGAGATCTTCTAGACTATCAATGTGGCATTATATATGGTTGCCACATATCTAAGATAAACATTTAAAAAATAACTACCCTTTATTATTGATCCATTTTATTGTTAACTTCTTAGTAGTTGCTAATATCTTTTGCTTTGAGTATTTTAACTTAGTTGTATATATTTTGATTTTTTCACCATTTATAGAATTAATGTTGTATTCATCAGTTGATTATTATACGTTTGTAACTCAAGCAATGTTCATATATTTTAATGTCAAATAGTTAATAGTGAAGAGTATTTTTTTCTAATTAATATGTTTAGATATACAATTTAATTTTTATTATTTTATGATGTCATATTTAGGCGAATATGGTTATAAAAATTTATGAAATACTATCTGAACGAGTTTGCACGGGCTGGACTGTGCACAAACGGCTAGTACACATAACCAATCTTTGATGTGTAATGTAAGGTTAATCACTCACTGACTACTACCTAACCAATTGACAGTGTAGGATATCTTGCCAAAGTTCTCTACGTCGTTTGTTGATTGCTTCTCTATTGACTGTGTTCAAACATAATTGTCATTTGGTTCAATGGAAGGGCATTATTCAGCCTATTTTGATACAATGACAGGTCTTTGTGCTGATTAGTACCTGCGCGCATATGTTGCGTGTTTATTGATTTCATCTTTGTTAGCTGTGTAAGTCATAATAAACGTGTTGGAGCCTTAGTCGTTTAGTTACTTAAGAATAGGTGTACACTTTCAACACAAACAATGTACGTTTACACCCAGAGTTACCCGACAAACCTGCATAATGCTTATTACTTCTGTTCATTGTTAACTAAGGCTTTCATACGTTGATCAGCTCACATTGATCTGAACAAATACTCTTTATCGGTTGGAGGTAGGCTTGTGATCGAGCCAAATCGAGTCAAATAATTGGGAAGTTTGAATTTGGCTTGAAAAATTAATAGGAGAGGTTTGATTTGGTCTTATTTGGTCAAATGTTAAAACTAAAGGTGTGGCTTGAGTTTGAAGGTTCGAGCCGAACCGTTTGAAAACGTTTGGCTTGGTAACAATTGGAAGAATAATAAAAAAACGAAAACATTATATGAACAAAAAAACAAAGGTGAGGGGGAGGGGAGGAGGTTTGGAGAATTGATGTGGATGAGCGATGCCATGCGTCATGAGGGTGAGCGGGGGAACGGCTTTTGAGAAGAGAAGAGAAGAGATGAGATGAGAGGCCAGGTGACCGAGGGTGGGCGGGGGGGTGGGGGGGCGGGGGCGATCTGGAGAGTGGAGATGAAAGAATGAGATGAGTACATAGAAGGGAATATATGTGAGTTGATAATGAATGTATCATTAAATAGATATATGGTAACCGAGCCGCACTTTTTCGCACCGTTTGGCTTGATTTGAAAAAAACTCAATCTTAAGGTGTGGTTTGAGATTTGAATAGTCGAATCGAGCTTCAAGCCGCACCTTTTCGAGTCAAATACCTCGAGCTTTATCGAACCGAGACGTTCGCTCACAGACCTAGTTGGAGGACCTAGATTTGGTCCAACCAGGTTTCTATACGATAAACATACCCCATGCAATTTAGAGTTATTAGACTATGTACCTCAGAAAATATTAATCGAGCAAGAAATTTGTACCTTCTAAATAATAAAATGTTTCCCTTACTATGATTATTTGTCTCTATGTAAACATCTTTTATATAATATATATAGATAGTGGGATGACTGGTCAGGAATAATTATTAATTAAATAGTGTAGACATCCAACTGTAATTAGAATAATAAATATAGTACAATACATGATAAATATTTGAAACACATTTTGAACTAACTTTATAAAAATAACACATAACCTGTAATAAATATACATGTAACTACAAGTTGAATAATAAGTAATTATCTATATATGCTATATTTAGTAACCAAAGAAAACACACGAAATAATGAATAAATGGTTGTATCATATTTATTGTTAGCTATATGGAATGGGTTTCCATACATTAAATGTTAGCCACCACCTGAAGTGGTTCTCTGCATACTTCATTTGCATGTAAAGTTATTTAGTTTGTAGTTTTTGGTTATTTATCATTTCAATTTAATGAAGCATTTATGCCTGGTTTATCTATAAAAGGGATAGTCTTCTTCAATACCTCTCACAAATTACACAGAATTTAGCTAAGCACAATGATAGTTGGCAGTAAGTAATAGTTTTCAATAAGATCTTTATCCCCGTCCTGATCACCCTTTGATCTTGTCATTTTAATTCAAGTGCTTTAATCCATGTTGTTATTCTTATGTCGGGTGGTGTTTGCTATTTTACTATCGATTTTTGTAATGGTTATAGATCGGTATGATTATGTTAACTACATCCACCTGATAAGATGATAACTTTCTGTCTATTAATAATATTTATATATGTTTATTCGTTCCTTTTTTGGCAGAAACTACCTGACATTTTCGTAGTCCATGTGATTAACAAGGGTCCGGTGCTATTACTATCAGGTATGGAGGCAAAAGCTTTCTAGTTATTGTAACAAGGCGTCAACTACGCGTTGGTTGGAAGGAAGTTGTAAGGGAAACACACCTTGTATCTGGTAATGTCATACTCGTTTCACTTAGTGGACGAGAGACTATCTCCCTGCTCAGGTTCAAGAAAGGAGTCGGGATAAAGTCCGTTTGGACAAACATGCTAGATCCTTATGACGTGGACTCACACCTACTGAACGAAGCTAATCTTCCTAATGACCTATCCCTAGTTGACCTGAACAACCCATATATAACAAACTATTTTCCCACTTATATGACTTACTTATTTGGTGTCGTTGCTGGTGTGTCTTTGTTTCAACCTGGTAGTGAATTGGCTATGGTGAGTAAAACGTGTTTTTATTTTTACATCACATGGACTACATATATCCATGGCTATCTAACATGCTTAATTGTTATTATGCATGAGATACTAGTTCACCTAGCCCAACAAATGATCTTACTATCAAGAACAACAATTAATATACGATGTGATCAAATATTGTTTGAGAACGTTGTGCTTGAGCTGGGTTTTTTCCGTGGTGCTGCATGGACGGATTTGGTCCATAACTGTGAGCTCACAGTGGGATTCAAACTCTTCTTTTTCCTGAATGACGATGAGGACTTGGAAATGGTCGTTATTGGATTTGGGAATGCTGAAGTAATCTACGGGTGGTCAAGGACGTATTACAAAACTTCTCTAAATCAGCCAACATGCATGTCTATATTCTAGTATCGTATTTTAGTAATTCTGTTGCTTTTGCTAAGTTGTTGATATCCGTCCTAATCCCTTTTGTTGACTCCTAAAGAACACATATGGTGTTTCTTTATAATGTTTTCGTAAGTCCTTTCGTTCTGCTTAGTCTTGCTTAGGTTATCAGGCCTAACCCCTTTTGTTGATTCCCAGAGAACACATACGTTGGTTCTCAATATATCATGGGGATCTAACACGCCATGTAGGTGTAACTTTTGCCAAATATTATCGGAAGCAAATTATATCATTATATCTATATCCACTACATATATAGTGTTTAGTAGTATATGGACAAAGAAGTAGTTTTTTTAAAACTGAACAGAACACACAAGGAACTGGATGCATCCCCATTGTAAACAAAGCACGAAACAACAAACAACAATAACCACAACTAATGGATTACCTCTCTGCTGGGTATTCGAAAAAGTACATAATGCCCAAATTGTACCAGCAGTAAATAGGTTGACTGTGTTTTAGCACGCGCAACGCCCCGTAATGATATGCACATATAATAAGACCATTATCATTAGAAGCTCATGATTAATACATCCATCACAAAGGAATTTGATCGATCATATTAAATAAAATGATAGAATAAAAAGATCATAATTATTTGAACAACAAAGATGAAATTAAATCGAATTGATATAAGAAGGACATGTAATTATTTTAACAACACCAATGAAATTAGATTGAATGTGATATAAGAAAGACATGATAATGAATACAACCATAATAATGGCCAGCTGATGTTCAAGAAAACCAATTATTGTTCATAATCAATGATCAAGACAACAAACCAAAATATATTTTAAACATGAATAGTAAAGATATATAAATAAATTTTATGTGGTGTTGTTGAAGAAATATGCAACACCAATGTATATTATTCAGTGGTGTTATTGAACAAGAACGGAACACCAGTTTGTATTAGTAAATGGTGTCACTAAAAATATATCTAAAATGAGATTAATACTAGAATTGTTTATTATTGAAGAAATTATATCTAAAATGAGATTAATACTAGTAAAGATATATAAATAAATTATATATGGTGTTATTGAAGAAATATGCAACACCAATGTATATTATTCAGTGGTGTTATTGAACAAGAACGGAACACCAGTTTGTATTAGTAAATGGTGTCACTAAATATATATCTAAAATGAGATTAATACTAGAATTATTTATTATTGAAGAAATATATCTAAAATGAGATTAATATTAGTAAAGATATATAAATAAATTTTATGTGGTGTTATTGAAGAAATATGCAACACCAATGTATATTATTCAGTGGTGTTATTGAACAAGAACGGAACACCAGTGTGTATTAGTAAATGGTGTCACTAAATATATATCTAAAATTTTATTTATATTCTTGATCACTGACTACGTCTTTAAATTTCTAGACATTTTCTACTAGATGACATGAGACTGAGAAAATTCATTGGTTTTTTAATGAAATAACTAAACTTAGGAAAAAAAGTTATACTTCAATTTATTTTAAATAAGATTAATACTAGAATTCATATTCTCGACATTGGTGAGCTGAAGTAATCATTGCATTTAGCTTCCTCTCTCCAATCTCAATTAATTGCTAATTACTCTATCATTAATACCCAAAATACCACTATTATTGTTTTTCCACTTAAAGATGTAAGGACAAAAATACCCAATTAAATATCAACCATATGATTAAAATATCACTTAAACTCTTAATCTAACGGCTCAAATAGTAGTGAGCACCATGCTCACAAGACCTCCTAAGCATACAAGAAAATTCTCATATTTAAACATCAGTGGAGGCCCACTAATTTCTATCTGAACAAGGACTTATGGGGGGACTCATTAAACAATAACCCAAGTTATGATGGATAATTCAGAAATAATGAGAAATTATTGGGGCAACAAAAATTATTACTTTGAAGAAAAAATAAGCTCAACGTGACACAAAATTAATGAAAATATATCGGGCAATTACACTATTTTTTATTGGGTAAATATTGTAACTCCCCGTCCCGGAACACCAGGTCAGAAAAGAAGATGCTGTTGGCTTAACGTCAATCTTCCTTATTTTGATAATAACAAATTATGCCTTTTGATCTAATATCGTTTGTTAGTGACTTGCACAGTGCGTTTTAGGCACATACTTCAAGTCGGGACGCAAGGACTCGAGCTTACTTGTTCTTTTGCTTTAGGACTCGTGTAAGAATTGTTCTAATCATTCATAGTTAACATGCTTTGAGTTTGAATGGCTTTTCAAGTTTTAAATGGTGTTTAAAACCGTTCTCATATTAGCTCGTTTGATAAGTGTTGATATTATTAGATTCATATATTTGAATCGATCTTGAATTTAATATATTTGACGGTGTGTTATGTATATTGAGATTAAGATTGAATCAACTATATAAATATTAATGATTTTCAAATCAACACTTCATAGAGAGCAGCCATCGAGACCTCCTGGTCTCTATGACTGGTCTCTATGACGGGATCTGATGTATTCTGGTAGTTCATAGAGAGGTGTCATAGTGACCTCCTGGTCTCGATGACAGGTCACTATGAACTGGCAGAATGATCTGATTTTTCATAGTGAGCTGGCATAGTGACCTCCTGGTCTCGATGACTGGTCACTATGAACTTACAGAATGTTCTGACTTTTCATAGTGAGCTGGCATAGTGACCTCCTGGTCTCGATGCCAGGTCTCGATGACGTGTACTATTTGAACGTTGCTTTTTTTATCGTACCATAGTGAGCTGTTTGGTCACTATGGCTGGTCTCTATGGGTCACATTTCAGCTATTTTTTAGTCACATATAAATAGCACTCATACCCATTTGAGACAAACACTTTTGCAACTCATATCAAAACCTAATCTTAAATCTTTCAAGCAAAAGCCATTCACCTTCATTGCATTCCAAATCTTTGTTGATGAAGAACAATTCATAGAGCTATTATGTACCACTCTTCATCTATCCATTGAGGGATTCTTTGTACAAGAGTGAAACCATTTTCTTTCCAATCTTTGAAATCCTAATTTTGTGAAATTGGGTTCTAGTTATCTAGAGTTAAAATCCTAGACTTAGGTTTGGGTTGCTAGCTTGGATTAGTTAGTAGTGAAACCCTAGTGGTGGTTGTCCATTGGGTGGTAGCTTAGAATTGAAGTGGATTGTGTGTATCGAATTCTTCAAGTTCAAAGTTAGCCGTTTCCAAATCCCAAGGTTGGAAAGCCGAGGGTCGAGCACGTAGGGAAACCGAAGCTCGTTAAAATCGTTGTTTGCACTCTCTTCCCTTAACTCTTTATTATTGTTGTCTTGTGTTGAATTTTTATCTTGTTTAGTTGCCATATAACATATGTTAAGTTAGTTAAGTAAGGTGTTTGATAAATTGTCTTAGTGAGCTTTATATAGTCATTTCTATATTATTCCGCATTGCTCGCTTTATTGTTATCCATATCTTGCTTAATCGAAAAAGAGGTCATTATATTCGTTAAACCTTATTCACCCCCCCCCCCCTCTCTAAGATTTTGGCCTTAAGTTTGATCATATTCCCGTCTTGTGCGACAACACGAGTGCGATTAACATTGCTAAGAATCCCGTCCAACACTCACGAACCAAGCACATAGAGATTCGGCATCATTTTATTCGAGATCACGTTTCTAAGGGTAATATCGATCTAAAATTTGTAGGCACAAATGACCAACTAGCGGACATTTTCACTAAGCCCTTAGCCGAGGATCAATTTAATAAGATAAGGCGTGAACTTGGGATGCTTGATCTCTCCTCTATGTGATTTGCTTGTTTGTAGTATGCTTTTATGCCTTTGTTATATATATATATATATGCTTTTTGTGAGGGGGAGTCATGCCTTTAAGACTCCATATGTGAGGGGAAGTCGTGCCTTTAAGACTTCATATGTGTGTTTTTTGCTTCATGTTTTATATGCGCTTCATTTGTATGTTTGTGAAATGATGAGCCAAGGGATGTGAATGTAGTTAGTATGGTTCATGATTGGTTGAGTGATGTCATTGGTAAAATTTCGAGAAAAAGGTTGCTCCGGTATATTTTGTTGGAATCTAGAGATGGTTTGATGTACTTTCGGGAAGTGTTTTCGTGTTGGGATGAATTGCTTGTGTATGGGATTGTTGGGGAATTTTTGAATATGGATGGTGAACTTTCTGCATAGTCATCGAGAGGTGGCATAGAGAGCACCTGGTCACTATGGCTACTCTCGACAGAAATCTGGAAAACTCCCTGGATGGTCATCGAGACCTGGCATCGAGAGAACCTGGTCTCTATGCTTGGTCACGATGAAATCTGATCTGCTCCCTGGAAGGTCATCGAGAGGTGCCATCGTGACCACCAGGTCTCGATGGATGGTCACGATGAAAGCTGCTCAGTCCCTGGAACGTCATCGAGAGGTGGCATCGTGACCACCAGGTCTCGATGGTTGGTCTCGATGACGCCAGCTATATAAGGCTCACATCAGATTTTTTAAGAACCCTAGCCCCCAAATCCCAAATTCATTCGAACCCAACCTCAATTCTCTCTCAAATTCGAAATTTCCACTCACATTACACCTTTCTCAAACAAATTCATCACCAAATCACTCTACCCAACTCCAATTACATCACAAAATCCTTACATTATGACTAGACAAAGACAACCCACCAAACGTCAAAAACGAACCCAAGGTGCAAGTTCTTCTCAACCCCTTCATGAAAATCTTCTTCCTGGACGTGGTGGCAAGTGTGGAAGAGAGGGCAAAGCTAGAATTCTTGAAGGCTACTACTTCAACGAGGAGGAAGTTGGACATACTCCTTTTTGGGCACTAGTTAAATATCAAGGTTGGGTAAATTTTCTAACTTCTCATGAACTTATCTATCCAAATTGGGTCTACTTCTTTTATGAGCATGTTCATGTTGAGGTTGGGAATTCTCGTATTGTGCTTGAGCTTGGGGGAAAAGAATTTGTTTATGATGATGATGATTTTGCAAGTGACTTTGGGTTAGTTAATTCGGGTTTTAATGTCTATCTTGGTAAAACTTGGGATAATCGTGTTGATTCAAGGACTTCCACTGAAATTTTTGAGAGTTTGAATGCTAATCCACTTGAGGGTCCGAGGGGTTTTGCTTGTGCTACAGATTTTACCGGGGATGATAGATTGTCATTCTTTGCTATTATGAAAGCTTTGGTGCCGGTTGGGACTCAAATGAGGAGGGCTAGTAATGTTGTCACTATCCTCTTGCACAAATTTAGGACCCGCCAAAAGATAAATCTTGTTGCCATCATCTTGGAACATATGGTATATGTTATGCACCAATCCAAGGCCTCTACTCTTCCGTATGGCATGTTGATTAGCACCATTATGAGGAAGTGGAATGTAACTCCTCCGGGTAATTCCTTGCCGGCTAATCAAGCTCACATGGTTGGTAAGAACTCTCTATCTAAGCAGCAACTATTCTTCTATGAGGGCCATCTATGGTATGATTGGCAAATCACCCAAGCCTCCCTTGAAACACAACGCGCAATTGAGGCACTTAAGAATACTCATTCTCGTAGTGTGCGCCATCCCGTTGCTACTAATTCTGAGGATGAAAATGATGGTGAGGACCATCCTGATGACATTGAAGAAGAAGATGAGGAGGTACCTCGGGATGACAGTCCTCTGAGGCGAAGCGGTCGGACCTCTGGGGTCAATGCAGATGTTCGCGAAATTATGAGGGTCCAGGCCGAACATGGGAAGGCTATTCAGCGCCTGGAGAAGAGAGGCAAGAAGCAAGGAAGGATTCTGAGGGGTTTTGCTAAGTTCCTTGCTTGTTTGGGTCGCGGGGAAGGCTCTAGTGCAGAGGCTCAGCAGCATCTGGTCATCTCTGATTCTGATTCGGAGCCAGCTACCTATGGGGAGGACACCGGTACACCTGTCTCGGCTTCTCAGTTTGGTTTTGGGGATGATGCTAGTGGAGCCATGATTCCATATTCGGGACCTAGCTCTTGACTGATGGCTCTGATCACACATTATTTCTTGCTTATTGTACTTTAGTTGCTTGCTCCCTTCTTTTTGATGTTTACAAAGGGGGAGATTTTATGCTTTCGGATATCTATCTTGTGTTTCTTGTATGACTTTATGACTTTTAGATGTTCGTTATTATTATTTATGTTCAGTTTTATGGGTGTTTATGGATGATGTGCTTTATCTTGTGAGCTATGTTGTTTTGCATAAAACTGGACCTAAATCTTATGTTGAGGGGGAGCGTGGCTTGCTTGTTTTTTTTTCTCTCCTAGCCTCAAGCATGAGTTAATTTGTTATCATCAAAAAGGGGGATGCTGTTGGCTTAACGTCAATCTTCCTTATTTTGATAATAACAAATTATGCCTTTTGATCTAATATCGTTTGTTAGTGACTTGCACAGTGCGTTTTAGGCACATACTTCAAGTCGGGACGCAAGGACTCGAGCTTACTTGTTCTTTTGCTTTAGGACTCGTGTAAGAATTGTTCTAATCATTCATAGTTAACATGCTTTGAGTTTGAATGGCTTTTCAAGTTTTAAATGGTGTTTAAAACCGTTCTCATATTAGCTCGTTTGATAAGTGTTGATATTATTAGATTCATATATTTGAATCGATCTTGAATTTAATATATTTGACGGTGTGTTATGTATATTGAGATTAAGATTGAATCAACTATATAAATATTAATGATTTTCAAATCAACACTTCATAGAGAGCAGCCATCGAGACCTCCTGGTCTCTATGACTGGTCTCTATGACGGGATCTGATGTATTCTGGTAGTTCATAGAGAGGTGTCATAGTAACCTCCTGGTCTCGATGACAGGTCACTATGAACTGGCAGAATGATCTGATTTTTCATAGTGAGCTGGCATAGTGACCTCCTGGTCTCGATGACTGGTCACTATGAACTTACAGAATGTTTTGACTTTTCATAGTGAGCTGGCATAGTGACCTCCTGGTCTCGATGCCAGGTCTCGATGACGTGTACTATTTGAACGTTGCTTTTTTTATCGTACCATAGTGAGCTGTTTGGTCACTATGGCTGGTCTCTATGGGTCACATTTCAGCTATTTTTTAGTCACATATAAATAGCACTCATACCCATTTGAGACAAACACTTTTGCAACTCATATCAAAACCTAATCTTAAATCTTTCAAGCAAAAGCCATTCACCTTCATTGCATTCCAAATCTTTGTTGATGAAGAACAATTCATAGAGCTATTATGTACCACTCTTCATCTATCCATTGAGGGATTCTTTGTACAAGAGTGAAACCATTTTCTTTCCAATCTTTGAAATCCTAATTTTGTGAAATTGGGTTCTAGTTATCTAGAGTTAAAATCCTAGACTTAGGTTTGGGTTGCTAGCTTGGATTAGTTAGTAGTGAAACCCTAGTGGTGGTTGTCCATTGGGTGGTAGCTTAGAATTGAAGTGGATTGTGTGTATCGAATTCTTCAAGTTCAAAGTTAGCCGTTTCCAAATCCCAAGGTTGGAAAGCCGAGGGTCGAGCACGTAGGGAAACCGAAGCTCGTTAAAATCGTTGTTTGCACTCTCTTCCCTTAACTCTTTATTATTGTTGTCTTGTGTTGAATTTTTATCTTGTTTAGTTGCCATATAACATATGTTAAGTTAGTTAAGTAAGGTGTTTGATAAATTGTCTTAGTGAGCTTTATATAGTCATTTCTATATTATTCCGCATTGCTCGCTTTATTGTTATCCATATCTTGCTTAATCGAAAAAGAGGTCATTATATTCGTTAAACCTTATTCACCCCCCCCCCCCCCCTCTAAGGTTATCGTATTGTCTAACAGATGCATCTTGATGGTATGAGTAGTATCAATCAAATCATATCAAACATATCATATCACCCACTTTGGGCCGGGTATTACAAATATATTACAAGCAAGACAAAATCAATGAAGCTAAAATAAATTGGAGGAAAAAATTAATATATGCTCGCTAAGGTTCAACATCTGCCAAATAATTTTTTTTAATCATACAACGAAACATCAAAAGATCAATCTAAAATAGCAAAGTATAATGATCCTCAACGACATATCAAAAGATCTATTTACTAACCATCTTGTGCAATTCACTTTGTAAAAGAAGTCTAATGATATTCCTTTAAATCTCTTACTTAACATCTCATGCGTTCACGTGCAAGTCACTTGAAACAAAGGGGGAAAAAAGAAAGAAGAAGCAAGCATCAATCATTCCATTCGTTAAAAAACAATCATGCCCTTCTTTAAAGGGCATCAAACCGAACGTAACTCTTTATAAATAAGAAAAAGACAAAAATAATGACAATAATATACATTATGAAGAAAACAATAATTAAACATTAATAAAAGCAACCTCTTAAATACATCAGAAGGCACAATATAGGGAGGGAAAAAAAGAAAATAATTGACATAATGTGTGGGTCTAAATGATATATGATATAGGTAGAGGTACAATTAACAACGCACAAGGTACAAAACTTAAATGCATTCAAGGGTGACCACATTGATTGATGGACCCCAGCAGCCGAACCCACTAACACATGGTATAACCGAACGAAGAATGGGTTCAAGCAAACAATGCATGATTCAGAAGATCAAAACCATTCAAGCAATCCGCGAGTGGATGGAACGCGTATCCACTATCTGAAGGTACAACCATGCCAAGCAAAACGTACAAGCACGGGATGTGGAAAAATGTCAGACGATGATACGTGGTTTGCATGCACATTCCCTTTTTTTCTATAACTACCTAGATGGCTAGATCTAGTTTAGATGCTTTGGGCTCGGTTTATAAGTCTTTATGTGGACTTATGGACTTTGGGCCCGGTTTATAAGTCTTTAAGAGAGTCTCCTTTTTATGGACTATGGCAAGGTATTCTAAGATCAAGTTTAATTATATTAAATTAAATATTATTGCTTATTAGCAAAAAGATTTATTGTTTGTACGAATATTTAATATAAATTTTCAAATTAATTTTATGTTGGGCTATTTATGTGAAAGTAAATTGGTTTTTATCTAAATTGTAAGGGATGGACTCTCCCGTCTCCACTAAAGCTAATAATGTTGTTTTTGCCACTTGCCAACAACAAGTGTTAATCGAGTCTTCTAGATTCTGAAGCATATGAAGACTGATTTCATAAACAAAATGGATGATTATCTATTAAATGATGTCTTATAATCTATGTAGAAAAAAGAATATTTTTTTACTTAATTTGCGTGATATATTATATTAATTCAAAAAAGTGGTCACTATAAATCGAAAAAAAAAGTTATTGTATGTTTTTGAACCACCTCTACTATTGTGATTGATCCGCCCCTGAATACATGGAACATGTATTTAATTACATGAATGAATTTGATTTTACACTGCGTGAAATTATTTTAACCTGTCCAACAAGGAGGTTCAGCTCTAAGAATTACTGCTTGTTCTGTTCTAGATCATGACAAAAAAGGAGAAGGATCAAATTATATCAATTGGAATTAAAGTCCATTACGAGAAGATAACAACTTAGGTTACTCTGATTCATGAGGTGAATCTTTATTTAAAATAAAAGGCTTTATTTATTTATTTATTTTATTTAGGCACCAGAACTAACGAAATCAATTCAAATAAGGACCTGTACTCACCAACATTTCAAATAGGCACCTGAACCCTCAATTTGGCATATGAACTTTCGTGTTTCAGCATTTTCACACCTTTTCGACATTTAAATTATTTTTAAGAAAATGGTAAAATAGTCGAATAACATTTATATTTAACTCAACCTCACTCTAATCTAACCCACCCTCACAACTTACCTCAACCCATTAATATTTACTTAATTTAATTCAACCCTTTTAACACCTTTCACATTCCTTCATCTCTTTCATCACATTCATCACAATTACTCAACTTCATCCCCTTCGAAAAATTAACAACCCTTGTAACAGGTGTCGAAAACACCCCCCCTCCCCTTTCCACCCCCCTTCACGGCCTCGTTCTTCACGGCAGCACGCAACCCCACCTCACGTTCCCCACCTCGGCCTTCCCCATCACAATTATCATCCACGAAGCTGGTTGCCAATTCATCATTCTTAGCCAATAATGTTTGAATCTTTCTTCCCAATTCATCCTCAAGATTGCATACACTTTATTGCTAATTTATCATTCTCGATCAGTACTCAATAGAATTGATTAAAATACTCAAGATCGCATACACTTTATTGCTAATGTTAGTGAAAGTGATTTAAGTAAATATACAAAACTGAAACAATTGATTAAAATACTCGATAGAACTAACATAGATGATTCACTAGGTAACTTATCTGCTTCAAAATTCTGACAAATATGTTGCTTCTTTTGCTTTCTTTTGGGGCTTCCGTCAACAGTGGCGAAGTTGGTGTCTTCACCCTTGAATTCACGATGACTTCTAAGGTAATCATGTGATCAAGTTTGTTTAGGTCAAGCTTTAAGTATAAAGAATCCTCTTCCTCTATGATTGTTTAGATTTTTAAGCTCCTAATCATTGTTCATAACATATCACACCAAAATTTCTATTTAGAAACAAAAAATTAAGGGTAAAAAGACAAACAAATAAGAATGGAGAGAGTATATTTGATTAATTCAATCAAGGGCTAATTTGATTGTTAATTTTTCTTGTAAGATATTTTTTATAAGATTAATTTGATCAATAGTGTCTTATTTACGTGAAGATTTTTAATATATTTAATTTTTTTGATTAATTTTTTCATGATTTGTTGTGTGCATCTTTTATATTTAAGGATATATTAAAATGTCACCTATAAAATGATAAAGTTGATATAGGGAGAAGATTTTAGGGATTTCAATAGAGACACTGATGTGAATGCTTTAGTATTTGTACTATCAACATTAACTTTTTGATTCTTGGTTTGTGAGATTTTTTATGTTTATCTTTTAGTGAACATGTTTATGTTTGTTTTGCTAAAAATTATTTATATGTTTCTTATATTTATTTTTTGTTGAACCAATATAAACATGTTGTTTTGTGTAAAAAGGAACAAAAGGATATAAATGTAAGTTCTTATAATTTTAGAATATTATTTTTCAAGTTACTTGTATTATTTATATTGTTTCACCCGTTAAGATATTCAAACATATTATACTCCCTTCACCGCATAATGTTTTTCCCGTTTGACTTTTTACGGTCGTCGAGACAGGGTTTATAACATATTATTCATTATCGACTAATAAAAATCTATGGTCGACTCCCAAAATAAAAAGTTGAAAAATATTTTGGGATGCAAGGAGTAATAATTTCACCTACATTTTTGTTAATTTTAAATATCTATTACCCTCACATAGATTCGCCTCAATTCCAATACACAAATAGTAAAACTCGACCGAAAAAAGCACATGGAAAGGCAATTCTAAATCTGCGCAGATAGATACTCGCATCATATTACCAGTGTGTGCTCTAGGCGAAATCCTCCTCACAAAACACAAAGAAATTAAAATTCAAAAAAAGCAAAAAAGAAAAAGAAAACAATTTGGTGCTCCTGAAGAATGGCGAAGGAAGAAGACGACGATTTCAGCTTCGGAGATTTCAGCTTCGCTTCATACCACCCCTCAAATGATATTCCGTATTTACCCCCCATTTCCACCCATCAAACCCCCTACGAAGAAGAAGAAGAAGAAGAAGAAGAAGAAGAAGATGAGGAATGGAGCGATTTCGTCACAACACCCCCCTGCAAAAAACCCGATTTCGATTCCGAAACGGGGTCTGATAAATCAGGCGGATCCAAGTCCCCGTTTGAGAAGCTCAAAGGGCCGTTGCCTTTGTCTTTATTCGGAGATCTTGAGGATGATGAGACAAAATCCGATGATTTGGTGGCTAAGGTTACTGAGATTAAGGTTTCTCCAGCTTCATCGGTTTCTGAGAAGAAGAATGGCTTTAATGATATTATAGCTGATCTCTATACTTACAATCATTATACTAATAGTTCTAATTATAATGCCAATAATAGTAATAGTAATAGTAATAATGATGATGGTGATGGGAATAGTGGTAGGATTAGTAATGGAAATAAGGAGAGTCGAGGTGAGAATGGTTTTGGTTTTGATTTCTATCAAAAAGGGTTGAATTTGGATTCGAAAGATCCAATTTTAGGGACGAAGAATTTTGATGTTGTTTCTGGTTTGGATGGTGTGAAGAAGAATAATGGTAGTGGGGAGGGGGGAGAGAAGAGTAATGGAAATATAGATGGGCCAAGTTCGAATGTGGATGAAAATGGGGTTGGAGGTTTTGATTTTAGTGGGTGGGAATTGGAGTCAAGGGGGAATAATGGAAGTATGAAGAGATCAAGTACGAATGTGGATGAAAGTGCGGTTCAGGGTCTTGGTTTTAGTGGGTGGGGATTGGAATCACGGGGGAATAATGGAAGTATAAATAGATCAAGTACGAATGTGGATGAAAGTGCTGTTCAGAGTCTCGATTTTAGTGGCTGGGGATTGGAATCTGAGGAGAATAATGGAAGTTTAAAGAAATCAAGTACAAATGTGGATGAAAATGTGGTTCAGGGTTTCGATCTCAGTGGGTGGGGATTGGCATCTAGGGAGCCTAATGGAAGTATAAAGAGATCAAGCACGAATGTGGATGATAATGCAGTTTGGGGTCTCGATTTTAGTGGGTCTGGATTGGAATCTAGGGACCCTAGTGGAAGTATAAAGAGATCAAGTACGAATGTGGATGAAAATGCAGTTCGGGGTCTCGATTTTAGTGGGTGGGGAGTGGAACTTAAGGACAATAATTCTATTCCGAGTATGGCAATCGATAGTAAGCAGGGTCAAGTTGGGAATGATGAGTTTAGTTATGATTCAGATAGGTTGGTGTCCAGTGCCAATGCTTCAACATCACTTACAAGTGATTTCGGGTTTGATTTTGGTGGGTGGGGTCTGGGTTCAAATGAAAGTAGTTTTGGTTCTGGTATGTTAGATACCAAGGCTGATATAACTGGTTTGATTGGATCTGGACGGATGGGTTCAAATAGTAATAAAATCGTATCGGATGAAAGTGGAAAAGGTGGTGATATTGCTGATGAAGAAGAAGATGAAGATGATGGATGGGAATTTCGGGGCGCACTTTCAGACACCAAGGGCAGTCATGAAATCGACATTATGCTCAGTTCCAGTTATAATGCTAATGGCTGTAAGCCAAACGAAGGGGTGAGTATGGCTAGTAAGAACGAGGATTTGGATGGTAATGATCATAATGTTAATAAGAGTGATGAAAACAAAGGAAGGGAATTCCAAGGAATATTCTCGGAGGAAAATGCTGGTCATACAATTGACAAGGTACGCTTGTGTAACTTTGGAACTATTAATCCCTCTTATTTCGTTTTAGATTATTTTCTTTAGTTTTCTACAAGTATTAAGATAAGCGATTGATTTTGCTTAAATATACAATTATATTAACAAAATGAACACGTTGTATTTTGAAGGGGAAGTTGGAAATTGTAATATAGAATTATATGTATTGTACACATATGAAAGAGCACATGAGATTACCTCCTACACTATGTTAGCCATTATGCTACTAACCACCCAACCCGTACATGTTGGACGTTGATTCAGTTCTTCAAATAAAAACCGATCTTCATACTTAAAAAATGCACCCATGTCCAACTCAATTGCTGTCGAGCCAACTGTAGCACGTAGCGACCGTATTCTCTTGAAGAGCTCGTTTTTATCAACTAAATTAGATTAGTCCTTTATACATGTGAGAGTTATGCTCATTAGATTTTGTAATTCTGTTTTGAGAGAAAATGGGAATGGATTTCATTTAAACAACTAAAGACTTCACAATCAGTGAAAGGTTGTTAACCATGATTTGATTTGTTCAACATACCGTTATTTTATCTAAAGGTCAATTAGTTCTGCAGAGAAGTAGAATGCAAAAATTAGAGTGGTAGGATATAAGGTTAATGAGATCGAATGATCATCACCATTGATCATCTTAGTAACTTGTTAAAGTAATTACATATAGTTCACCACTGCAAGGTGGAGGTTAGTAGCCAATAAATTACATAAAATTATTTGGAAGGTTAAACCCACATTATTAGTTATCATCACAACCCAAACTTCTACCGTCGATCTCCTTGTGTTGAGATCTAAGATTACTTTTACATGACCCTCCAGATTATACGTATATTCTGATTATCAGATGTTGAATTGCATCTTTTGAAGGTTGTAGCAAGTACTCGTGAACCATCGAACACAATTACACACACAGCTGGATTTATCAATGGTTCAAGTATTGCAGTTAATTTGTTTTCCATCTCAGATGGGCTAAACAATTCGTTTCCATTGGGTGGTGGAGTCTCAACAGATTCTAGTAGTATGGCCCAGCAATCGAATAGCTCAGCAGCTCCTATAGACTTTACTCATGATATTTTGTTCAGAAGTGAACCATCAGAGGATCACCCCCAGTTTTCTTCTGATATCACAATTGAAGAGGCAGAAACTGACGATGATTTTGGTGATTTTACAGCTGCATTTTCTGGAACTGTACCTAAGAGAGAGGTATTGATGCACATGGTATAGATTATCTTTTACTCTTTCTGTTTCCTTTTTAGTGATCGACTTTGGATTGTTCAGACAGATTCAAAGGTCAACGATATATTTGCTTCTGAAACTAATACCATGATATCTACCAGCCTGGGTCAGGTTGATGTTCACTTTGCACATAAGAAAATAAATTTAAACGCACTTGTTTTAGCTGTCTCACGCTTGATGTCTGTGATTCAAGTCTTATAAATATATTTCTATGTATGGTTAACTTATTGCTCTTAAATCTCATTTGCCTCTTGTTACCCAAAATAATAGGCATCAGTCACATCAAATAATTCCTGTATTGTAGAATTTTGTTCTCTGAAAGCCTTTTGACTTGGAGTGTTGGTTGAATGAATTAAAATTGAGTCAGTCATGTTGTTCTGGTAGTACTCATGGTGTATGGTGCTTCTGAAGGTAGTCTTACATTTACGAAAAGTACATCTAGGAGTAGGCCTTTGGTTTATTGATGAAATGTATGTGCTGGATGTTCTAGTGGGTACAACAACAACCTACTGCTTGAATCAATCGAATGGGTGAATATGCATTCAGTAGGTCACTGTGACCGGTTTGGTGATAGTGATCCCTAATCAGTTTTAGAAGACTATCAGTTTTATATATGATATATACATGTATATCAATAAATTTCGGTATTACCTTTCGCTTCTAAGTCCGAATTGCTAGAGCTGAGTCGTATCCCAATCTGCATGCTGTAATAGGTCCAAGTAATGACTTGAGGTTCTGTCTCAATTGTTTTAAAACATCACCAATTGGCAACTAATTGGTTCACGGGAAGGCTTTCTTTCAGTGACTGAGAAGTTAAATGGTGATCTAACTTGGTCTGGAATTACTTGGATGTTTGGTCCCTTTGGTGTGACGTATAATTAGGGTTTAAGTGCATTTTGTTCTTTTCCCTAGTGCATTCAAAAATGAATCACTTGTGTGCACTAGGAATGCATCTTTCAGATATCCCAGTGTCAATACTGTGATATAGTATAAAAGTTTTCTCGAGATAATGCTACGATGCCTTCATGATACCCTCTATTACTCACCTAACTTATATTTTAGGTTAACGGTGGACAACATTTGGATAAAGATTCTCGACTAGATGCTATTTCTTCTTCGGACATTGGCTCCAGCAAGGTCCTTGATTTGTTCTCCATGTCGAGCGGATCAACTGATCACTTTTCCATGGTGAAGGCAACCAATGGAACTTTGCTTCAATTGCAAACTGATCATTATACCCTATCAAGTAATGCAGCTGATATTAGTGGTGTTGCTACTCATGAAGGCAATGCTAATGACAGAGATGAACTGAATCCTCATTCTGTTCCTCAGAGTGGTGAAATCGAGGATGACTTTGGTGACTTTGCAGCTGCATTTTCAGAAGCTGGACAGGTGATGGAGGTGCGTGAAATCTATGTGTTCTTGTTTATTTGGCATTTTAATACCTTCGGAGAGTAGATTGCTTATTAATATTTGATGGTCAGCAGGAGGTGCCTAAGGCAAGTGATCCATCTCAATCTAATAATAAAGAATCAGCAGCTTTTGGAAAAATTTTGGTGAGCCTCCTCATTTTCCAGTCTTTAGCATTATTATTTCTAAAACTTGGTGTCCGTAAGAATTTCTTATGGATGCAGATTCCTTTCATATCTCAGTTTCTTGTGTGAATGTTCAGTGAATCATTACATAAATCTTAGTTTGGTAAATGCTATTAGCCTAAATTTCATCTAACCCTCAAACTATAATAATCCGATCAAATGTGGGATTGAATTTTTGAATAGGTCAGATTGCCTCCTGAACATTATTTTAGGTCAGTTTGCCCCCTCAACTTAATTTTATAAGCCAAGTTGCTCCGACGGGGTTTTTAGTGTAAAACGGGATTCTCACAAACATTAAAATTTTGGGGCACAATATTAAATGAAGAATAAAATTCATGTCTTATCAAATTTATCATTAATAAAAGTAAAACAAAATAAATAGCTTCCCACATCTCCCCCTACACCCACCCCACCCCCCTCTTCCCCACCCCCACCTCTTTGCTGTGATATCTCCACCCCTGCCACGCCACACCTACCTCTTCCCCACCCCCACGTGCATTGATCTGCACCTATTTAGGAGTAATTAAGTCCATCATGAAGATGGCGTGGATGGTCTAATTGATCTCAACATGCATACTATTTTCTTCAGTTAAAGATTGTCAGATTTTATTTGTTGTCAAACTTAGCAAACTTCAAGGCCTTATTGGGCATGCATGACTTTCTTTATTTGCTTTAAAAATGCCATGTCAATTGTAAAATACTTAGGAAATACAATTCATTGATATAATTTTTTCAATTCAACCATCAAAGGTCTTTGGGTATTATGAAATTTGGTTCTTCTTCTTAACGTTGATTCAAAGGTTGATAGAAGTGAGGTATAGCAAATACTCTAATTTATAATGGAATGAGTAACAAATAATGAGATTAAAAAAATAACTACCTTACCTTTTTGATTCATATAAAAACTATTAATACATATAGCGACACTTATATAGATATATTGTCCATATATTTATTTATACATATGACACATTTATTTTTGTATAATACTACTTCCGTCCCTAAACGATTGGTACATTTTGACTTTGGTGGTTAAACTTTAAAATTTTTGATCAAGAATTCTCATTGAACGATAAGAAATAATATAGTCATGTGGGCTTGTTAGATGCGTCTCAATATATATTTTTGAAATATCAACATTATAATTTCTCACATGTAGAATAAGAGATATTTACGTTTTAAATCGTGTTTTGTTGACCATGAAATTTAAAATGTACCAATCATTTAGGGATGCCGGGAGTAATAATCAGTCAACGATTTTTTCTTTAATTTTAATTTTGAATTATATACAACAACTTTTCATTTACACACAATATATTATTTGAATTGTAAATATCAATTTAAAAAATTATACAAAAAAATTAAAATTTTCGTACAAATTGGGGTTTGCACAAACAACTGGATTTAATCAATATTCTTATCATTTATTAAATTGAGATTATTATGATGCACACACAATGATTGTGCCAAAAATACTAGTGAGGTATTATTAATAAAGGTGAACTGGTTACCTCCCATTCACCTCCTCCACTTCAGTAATTAAATACTAAACAAGGTCAACAACAGTATTCATTCCCATTCATCATGATTTCACACCCTTCCATATGAACTATAAGTTGTACTACCTTGGCCCAGAATAAATTATTCAGTTTGACTTTTGATCAAACTAATGAATTTGAGATAAAGTATGCGTAATTGGATTCACTTCTCTTTGTAACTAACACTCTCAGTTAAAGTATGATTAAAATACTTCAACATTGTATATTTTCCTTCTAAAAACAAACTACTGCGTTACTCCATTTTTTAGGGAACCGGATCTCCAGCTGGTAACAATGCAGGAGCTCTGCCTCTCTCTCTTTTCGGGGATGAAGAATCTGAAGTCGATACTAACATCCTAAGAACTTACTCACATCCTGTATCTCAAAGTAGTGACCAGAGTCAGAAATTAGCTATGTCAATCAATGATCTCATATCAAACTTATATAGTCAGGCTGAGCAGAGTTCCGCTAACAAATTTGTTGGCACAACCGACTCCGGAGCAGGTCCTACCATAGAAGTCGATTCTGAACCAGTACTTGATGACGATGGTTTTAGTGATGATGACTCCTGGGAATTTAAAGATTCATTTGGGGTCGAAGGAGCCAGCAAAGCGAGTCTTGAAGTTGCTGCATGTTCCGTCCCTAGTAAAATGAGGGTTAATGGCCATGTGGACTTCTACTCCAAATTGCAAGATGCATTAAACATCCTTATAAAGTGCCATCTAGAAAATATAAAGGTATGTAAAACTGACACTATTCCTGGCTGACTCATTACTATTTTGTATCAAGTTAATTTATTATCGTGCATTCTTATGTTCGTTTTGGATATCTGTATGTAGTCTTTGGGATACTTATTCTCTTCTCATCTTCCAAGATCCATATGCATATAAACCTATCGACGTTTTTGTATTTATCAGAAAGATGGCGGCGGTGGAAAGGTGATGGCAGTGGATGAAGAAATCCAGGTTAGTTGACTGTACATAATTATGAAACATCTAATTATCCTCTTGATATTATCTATTGAGATGCCATGTTGACTTCCACATGTGATGCTTACTGTATAATGTTGCTTAAGTACACATTCTGATTAAATCATTGTGATTGCAATTAAAAATCAGAGACATGAGATAGTTCTGGTTGAAAAGTAAGATTTTATAGAAACCTATCATTCTTATTCCAATAAACAATTTAGAAACCTCTTTGAAGACAGGCTTTAGTCTATTTAGCTTCTTTTAGTCTTGTTTCTTCAACAATGTTGGTCTCACCAGCCGACATTTTTATCCATACTTCAATGTTAGGTGGGATGATGGATATAGTCATGCACGTTTACTTTGTTTGATTATAAAATTGGTGTTACGTTGAACGGGAAGAATTACGATGTATGTATCATACTTCAGTTGGAAAAACATGGTATATGAAGTAATATTTGGAAGTAACCTTTGATGGTTGTTACGAATATTTTGTTGCTGTCCTTGTGATTTCACATCTACTAATTTTGTCACATCAAACTTCATCAAGAGTTATTTTGTTGCATAACATATTAAGATGTGAATAGTTCCCTTCTAAATTTAAGGAGGGTCTGCATGTTTTGGGTCGGTGGACTTATATTGCAGTCTGATTTTCTTGTTATGCTTAGATATCGTGTGGTATTGCTAACTACTATGCCTTAATTGAATTTCACAAGGATGAACTTAAGGAACACGTCCAAGAAGCTGCAGTAATCAAAGAAGATGCTTTTGAAGGACAAACAACTACTGATGATTTTCTTTATGACTTTATTGAGGCTCTAAAAGACCCGGAGTTACAAATCATTGAAGCTGAATATGACTTAACAATTAAATTGTCATCAGTATGTTTCTTCTCTTGATCATATCGGTGAATTTCTAGAAGCTTTGAATTTGATAGCCTGTGTTTTTCTGTCACTTTTTTTAAAGAATTGCAACATGTTTTTCTCTCTATTGATGCTTACTGTATAATGTTGTACTGCATTCTGATTAAAACATTGTGATTGCAATTCAATCAGAGACATGAGATTGTTCTGGTTCAAAATTAAGATTCTATAGAAACCTATCGTTCTTATTACAATAAACAATTTAGAAACCTCTATGAAGACAAGCTCTAGTCTATTAGCTTCTTTTGGTCTTGTTTCTTCAACAATGTTGGTCTCACCAGGCCACATTTTATCCATACTTCAGTGTTAGGTGGGATGACACATATAGTCATGGTACATGTATCATCTCGCTTTCTCACTGATTTAATTTTGAAGTAGTATACTGGCATGCATATTTGCGAACTGTAAGATTCTTAGAAGTTTGACTGGCATTTGATGTAAGGCAAGTGTCCTGGCGCTGATTCTAAGGGCACTTTTAAATTTACATGGTTAAGGACAGCCAATATAATTGAGCACCAATATGTTACTTTTATGTTCACCATCTCGAACATGTGTGCTTAGTTTGTGTGTTGTCTTAATATGCTTTTATTTAATGGATTTGTCTGTGTGCACTCAGAATCATGGTCCAGACACTCCATGTTACATGACTAGTTTCTTTGATCTTCTTAAAAATCTGCAATGCTTTAAGATGTGCATTAAAACAGGCAACTGAACCATCTATTTTCTGTTTTAGTAGGGATTTTCCATTGCATGTATCTTTATTTTAGCTTACTAAGTTTTATGTGTAAGATTGTGCGTTGTTTCATGAAACAGCCTCCCTGTTATCACAAGGGTAAGGCTGTGTACAACCCAATCCACCCTTACCTTACTTATTCGGGAGCCCTATTTAGAGGCAATGGGGCTTGTTATGGTTGTGGTGTTATGATCTCCCAAAATAAGGACATATGTCCAGTTTTTCACGCGAAACTGCAAATTCTTGATTGATCTTACAATCTGAATGGTATAATAAACGCATTTTCTGTGTTTTCAGGCTGAAAAGGATTTAAAATCAACATTAGAACTTAAAAGGCATGTCAAAACAATGATGAGTCTTCTAAGTTTAGGATCATTGGAGGATCACTTGTTGTACGTCAATTTATGGTCCAAGATGATATCTATTTGTGCTAAAGAATTGCAAGCAGGTGGAAATATCTTAATGCAGTCACTGAAAAGGAATGTCAAGAAAGAATTGCTGACTGAAATCCAAGGTAGTACATTTTATGGTCCATTATGCCAGCCGTTGAAATCTTAAATTTACCCAATGCATATATACGTCATCTTTATTAATGATGAGGAATATGTTCCCTTGAAACCTCAACAAACTGGGAATACCAATCCATTTTATATATTGTTGTTTTTTCTACCAGTTTTTCCACTTCTTTATATCTAGGTTGTGGTGTCATTATCACAGGAAAGGAGTTCATCAAAGCTCTTGGTGAGATTTATAGAGTGGCCATGGTGCTTGACATTTCGGCTAGACTTTACAAGCCTTGGATCCTTGAATGCTCTGCAGAATCCAAACAAATATTTGCTCTTCTTGATGAATGTCGAAGTGTTTGGTCAACCTCTGGTCTGGAGGAAGCTCTTCTAGACATCTTTAATTTGGAATCTAGCAATGATAATAATACCCTCCCAGTGGTGAAATCGATTCAGTATATTCATAATCTGGACGTGCCAGCCATTAAAGATCAATTCTTCGATTGTCAAGAATCTAGGTGTGGGTTGTCACTTCTAACATTGGATGTTATACCAGGTAATATTCAGTGTAGTAGTGTTGCTCTCATTTCCAGATAACTTGTGCGTCGTTTTCAGGTGCCCCTTTAACTCTAAGCACCTTGGGGTAGCTGCGAAAATGGACCACCCACTTTGGATCCCTCACATGACCTTTTAATGATAAACAAGCTGATTCTATGTTACATTATATTAGTCATGTGGGGTTTATTTTCTTTAATTCTATAAGTTAGATGTTTATCTATATAAAAAAGGTTTAATTACAGGAGGTGGTTCTTGTATATAGTAAAAAGAAAGAATGAGGTTACAGTTGAGTTTTCTGCCATGTCTAAAGACGATGCTGTTGTTTGCTTTACTTCTGTGTTTATTATATTGGTAGCCGTTATTGAATTGTAACACAAATAACTGCAAAAACATTTGTTTCACACATCTATCCTATTGTTTTAAATAATTTGTACTCATCATATCTAACACTGAATATTATCTAAAAGCAGGCATGCAAATGGTCGACTGGAATGGGAAAACATATTTCGTCAAGCTTGCTAATTTGTGGGCAAACATGATTAGTTGCGAGCCTCCAAGAGTCCCCCCCTTTGCCTGTGGTGGTTGATGAGAATGCTGGTTAAGTACCATTAATGTATAGAAGTACCTTCTGCTTAACACGGCTTTGTACTGTCGTCGACGACCCTTGCAAGTGTTGTCTGTCTGCCGCAATTATTGTTATCAATTATGATGCCATTCTCACACAAGATGAGGTCTACTTGTTAACATCGAGAACTGTATATCGCGGAGGCTATCCAGTTGCTCGGAGTGTGTAATAAATTAGAATCATACGATTCGAGCTTAGTGTATATCTGGGGGTAGTTTCCCCGAATTTTGTTTCATGTGTGGTCTGTTGTACCATGAGTGGCAAGTAGTATAAGATTGTAGGAATTGTATAATTATTGATTAATTGTATTTATGTATACCATTGTTTAGAAGCAAACAACTAGTTATTCTTATGCTTCTTGTAAAAGTTGTATATTATTATCTTTAGTCACATAAATAAGATTCGAATTTATAGTACATGTAGATTGTAGTACATGAAATAGTTTTGCATCAAAACTAAGAAATTTCATTGTTTTTTTCTATGAAATAAAAATCAAATATGATTGTGTAAATCATTCCACATTGGATCAAATTGATTAAACAATGTGTTATTACTGCCAATGTTCTGTCATTGTCGATGGAAAAACTTCTGACCCTTTTGTTTCAAATGTAGGCTTTAGACAAGGTGATCCTCTTTCTGCCATTCCGTTTGCCTTTTGTATAGGGGCTCTTTCCTCAATACTCCTTCACTACCAAACCACCAATCATCTTGATAGGAGATTCCTGGTCTATAGATCTCTCACCTTCTTTTCGCTAATGAAGGGATGGATATATTTCCACGCTAAATAAATCCACGCTAATGATTTTGGACAATTATGTCCTTACCGAGCGCACGGTACGTGTGGTCACTATATTTACGAGCACACATAACGTGTGGTGGAAGCCTTTCCCATCAAAACAAGTTTCTGGCTAAAATTGAAACCGAGCATACACTACATGTGTTCAAAATATTATTCAGCCACCACACGGTGTGTTCGACGACTTAACTAGCAAAAAAAATTCTTTATAAAATCACAACGAGTATGCAATACATGTGCTCAATAGATTGTTGACCTCACAGAACGTGTGTTTGAAGACTTCACCAACATATTTTATGTGCGGATTATAGTAAAATTACAATTATCATTAATTATTATTATTAACTAAATAAGTATTGCTGATTATAATTAGAATAGATAATCCATATTCCATAAAATCGTATTTTTTTTTTGCGTAAGTTAGGAATATAAAATTATAAAATTGAAGATTGTGATCATGACTCATATGATGGTGATTTAGTCATATGTTAATAGTAAATAGGTCCGATAAACACTAAAATTAAAATAGATATTTCATATTCGATAAAAATTATTCTTATACACATCAATTAAAATAGATATTTCATTGTCTCGTCTATGTGAAGATTTTTTTTTGTAATAGATTATTCTATAGTTAAAATTTTCATTTTATAGTATTTGAAGTAAAATTTAAAATTTTCATGTTAAAATTACAATTGTGAACTTTAACTAGAGAATTTAATGTTTGGAGATGTAAAGGTCGATGATCATATATGTTCTCATTTTATGATAAACTATTGTTACAAATTAAAAATATGAATAATATTTTCTTAAAAAATACCTATTGAGACAAATCAAAATAAAAAATTCAACAAGGCTGGTCTTTGGAGTTGCCCTATTTGTACATTTGACAATGAAGTTACTAATACAATTCTTAAAATTTATTGTGGTATTTCTTAGAAATTATCATAAACTAGTCGTTTAAGCGTAGTCTTGTCTCTGTGAATACTTTTCTTTTTTATAAAATATTATTCATAGTTAAAATTTTCATTTTATAGTATTTGAAGTAGAATTCATACAATTGTGAACTTTAACTTTAGAATTCTAATGTTCAGAGATATTAAGGTCGATGATTTTATATGTTCTGTTCTTACACTAGGCTATTGTTAAAATATGAATAATATTTCTTTAAAACATATTGATCTTTCTTTAAGAACATTAATCTTTTGCTAAGAATTGTGATAATCAACAATGTTTTTATGTTTAAAATAAATTTTATAATTATTATATGTTATTTATGTTAATTAATCATATTAATAAAAAAATGTCAAACCCGTGGTGTATCTACTCGATAATTAAACGAGCCCACGTAATGTGTGCTCGCGAAATACTTGAACACATGATTGGATTATTTTAACACAACCACGCCATCACATACGCTAACTAAACAAGTTCACACACAGTCCACACGGTTATTATATTCACGAGCATATCACATGTGTGCTCGGTGAGCTGATGTGTCAATCCTTATCAAAGGTTTGGATTATTTTAGACCGTAGATGAGGGGTAGATCAATGGCTCGTAAGGTGTGTATGAGGATGACCAGGATCATGGTTGATTGGATCACAAAAGGGAATGCCTTTTTTGATTTTTTAAAAAAATTATATCATTTTTCGATTAATTCTCTTTGTGTTATGTATATCTTTTTATTTTATTTAATTCTTGATATGTCGGTTCTCAAAAATTTTAGAAATTAATATTAGGAAATTCTTATTTCGTTGTTTTATTTGTTTTTATTTTTCTTTATGACTATTCATTAATGTTTGGAGATGTTAAGGTCGATGATCCTATATGTTCTAATCTTACGCAAGGCTATTATTAAATATGAATAATATTTCCTTAAGAAATATTGATCTTTTTTTATGAATGTTAATCTTTTGCTAAGAATTGTGATAATAAAAAATGTTTCCCACGTTTAAAATAATTTTTATAATTATTATGTGTGTTATTTATGTTAATTGATCATGTTAATAAAAAAATGCCAAACCCGTGGTGTGTCTACTGGATAATTCAACGAGCCCACACAGTGTGTGCGCGCGAAATATTTGAATACACCATTGATGTAAGAAAGTCATTTCCCAGCATTTTACTCTTTTTTGTATAATACATTTTAAAGCGAGCAGGCAATACATACGGTTGCTGAATAAGTTCACACACAACCCATGCGATTGTTATATTAACTAGTGTATCATATGCATGCTCGGTATAAAATGTGTTGAGGTGGATAAAAAAAAGTATTGTTATAGTTGAACAATTAAATTTGAAATTTATGGTGGTAGATTTGAGAAAAGTTAATATAAACATGAAATGTTTATTCCATCAACCATAAAAATTCTGACAATTCAACAATAAATATTCTGAAATTTCATAAAACACAACATGACCAATTTGTGAAATTTCAAAAAGTAAATTTCAAAAAGCGATTTGTTTTCCATCTTTTGCTATAGTCTAAAGAATATTACTATAAATATGAAGCTTCACCCATCAAATTTATGGAATTTCAACCATACAAATTCTGAAATTTATTAAGAATAACATGACCACTAATTTGTGAAGCTTCAACAATAAATTTTCGCTCTATTCTCAACAAGTTTCATTATGAGTTCGTTCGAAAATAAATTTGTGTGTTAACTTTTATCTAGTTTCGTTTTTAAATTTTATGTTATTTTCAACCAATGTGACTATACTATTAATGAATCGTAATGCTTTAAGAACAATTGTTAGTATTATCTTTTGTTTTTTAAGTTTCTAATAATGTTTGTTGCAGTAATAGTGCTAGCTAGTAGTATCACTATTATTTGTTATCACAATTTATTATGAGAACACAAATGTTCAAGGTAATAATTTTTTAGGATGTTAAGTAGTATTATTGTAATCAAGAAAGTCTTACATGTTCACAATAAATTTTATAGTTATTATTTGTGTTATTTATATTGATTTATCATGTTAAAAAGTAACTTAGTATAAAATATGCTAACTCATCATGTGTTTACTAGTTCACCTAAAAAGCACATGTTTTGTGTGGTTGATAACATAAGGATCCCATGGTTTGTGTGCTTGATTGTTTTTTAAACTTTTTGACATGATCTCCATAAAATGTTATCTCAATTGATTTCTGAAGCACAATTGTCGAAGGTAAGAATTTTTAGGATGAGAAGTATTATTGTAATCAAGAATGTTTCACATGTTTAGAATACATTTTATAACTATTATTTGTGTTATTTATGTTGATTAATCATGTTAAAAATTAACTAAGTATAAAATATGTCAACCACCACATATAACATGTGCTCGCTTAAGATATGATGAATCCATATAAAAAACACGAGCCCACATTCCGTGCAGTGAAAATGTCAACCACCACACACAATGTGCGCTCGGTAAGGACAAATTTGAAACAATTCACTGGCGTGGAAATAAGTGGCGTGGAAATAAGTGGCGTGGAATTAGGTTTGGCCCTAATAAAGCTACTTCTTTGTTCATTTGAACCCAAAATAGCATTAACACCTTGTCCTCAGCCACATATCATATCTAATACTCTTTCCACATTAGGCATCATTGCCTCTAATACTTTTGCCAGCTTAGGAATTGTTGGAAATTGATGTGTCAATTTCCTCAATTAGTGCCCGTGAACTATATCATCTATATATACGGTTCAACAACCGATAGTTATCTGAACTATCAGTAGTCTCACCCGAGATAATGCCGGGGGTCATCGAATGGTAGACTAGGCTCTCACGATGATCTTCGGGATTCGTGTATACGGTCTTATACGTTGAATCCCGATGCCTTCGTTACTCGGGCTATGAGGTCACACACGTAACAATTACCGAAGATACTTTCGAGTAGTGACCCGAAAGTGAATAAGGGATTTGATCCATATTGAGGAATTTCGGTTCGATCGAGATCGTGTCCCGACCGAACCGATGGTGCGCCCGGAATTGGTTCCGGACACACCATTTGGGGTTTATGTATATATATATATGTGAGATATATATATATATATATTATCATTTATTGAAATGATTTAATTAATTAATGAATTAATTAAATAAGATATGATTTAATTAATTAATTAAGATTAATTAATTCCATCATCATGAATGGTTGACATCTTGGTGGCTACTTTATGCCTTGGGAAGGCTTTGTAAGTCTTGGGAAGAACTCTTGTAAGAGAATCTTGCATGGACCAAGAGGCATTAACCATATGGATGGTTAATGTGTTTGTTTAGTGTATAATATGTTTCATCATCCAAAGATGATATAGAATGGGTAGAGGATCAAGCTAAGTATCACACAACTCTTGTTAGAGAACAAAAACAAACACACACACTTCATCTTCAAACCCTCTAGCAAAACTCTAAGTGTTAGAGTATAGAAATTGTTCTATAGTTTGCTATAGTAGTTAGACTACACACTCCTCAATAACACACTAGTCCAAGTGTGTCTTATTGCTATCTAAGGTATTGGTGTGGACTATTTCATAGTAGTTCCATATCACCTTGGTGATAGAAATTTCTTCAAGAAGAAAGCAAGGAGCAAGGTGTGGGGATAAGCACTTGAAGATCATATCGCTTCCGCTCACGCTTCAAAGGTATATCTTTGTAGCCACACTCTTTGATTATGTTAGTTGTAGCATATTCACACTATCTTTAAACATATAATAATTGGGAGAATGATGCATCAAGCAATTCAAAATATATTTGCTTATTTTGATACTTCTCCATGTCACATTAACGGCAAGTTGACATATTATTCTATACATCATGAAGTCTGATTTCGTCCTCAGGGGTTTTGGGTAAGAATGGAAGTGGCGTAGTAGAGCCTGTCCATGCACAAGGAACTAAGAGTAGAGCAGGCCTGGGTATTCATCAGCCAAAGCCAACAAAGTCGGACCCGAACCTGGATCAAAATAATATAACATTATAGGATAAACATATAATTCAAAAGAAGGCGATTGCAAGGTTCCGCGAGATGTCATAGTTATTTGTAATTATGAATAAACACTTAGATTTAGATCAACCGGTGGCAACGGTGTAAGATTTTTTTTCCTTCTCTTTTATTGAATGTTGTTGTCTTCTAGAGTGCTAAGTTCTTGCATTACTTCTCATGCATTTCTAGTGAATATTTGTCCCCTTTTAAATAGTTGAGATATTGTTGCCTTATAATTAATTAATTAAATGTAGTGAAAGAATAATCAACGGTATCTTTTTTTGGTTTTCTTTTTCATATATACATGTGTTACCAACACAGAGAGGATAATAATGTACAGGAAGATGATGTTGAACAACCTGGACACGACACATTTATTGATTCAAATGAATATGTGAATATGGTGACAGATGGAATGAACTGGCGGGGACCCACATTATATAGTGGTGAGGCATTAGGAGGGAAGAATATTGAGGTGAATGAGGATAACCAGTCTAATGTATCGGAAGATCCGAACCCAACTGCTGCAACATATTACAAATTACTTGACATGGCTAATGAACCACTGTATCATGGTTGTACGGAGTTCACGAAGCTTTTTATAATGAGTCAATTGATTAATCTTAAAGTCGAATCGAATATCTCACAAGTTATGTATGTACGATGGGTTAGTCTAATAAGAAGGGCCCTACCAAATAAGGGAGTTACGTTACCTGTTGATTTTTATGAGGCAAAAAAGGTGTTGTCTGCATCTTTTTGCCAAAACAAAAGATTCATGCATGTGTATAAGTGCATGTTATCTTATAAAGAGTATGAAAGCTTAAATGTTTGTAAGACATGCGGGAGGACATGTATATGAACCACCAAGGGTTGGACAACAGAAACCTGTGGTACGTAAAGTGTTGACATACCTTCCTATTGCACCCTTCCTACTACACCCCGACTCCAGAGCTTACTAGACATATACAAGCTCTGGAGTCGGGGTGTAGTAGGAAGGGTGCAATAGGAAGGTATGTCAACACTTTACGTACCACAGGTTTCTGTTGTCCAACCCTTGGTGGTTCATATACATGTCCTCCCGCATGTCTTACAAACATGTAAGTTTTCATACTCTTTATAAGATAATATGCACTTATACACATGTATGAATCTTTTGTTTTGGCAAAAAAATGCAGACAACACCTCTTTTGCCTCATAAAAATCAACAGGTAACGTAACTCCCTTATTTGGTAGGGCCCTTCTTATTAGACTAACCCATCGTACATACATAACTTGTGAGATATTCAATTCGACTTTAAGATTAATCAATTGACTCATTATAAAAAGCTTTGTGAACTCTGTACAACCATCATACAGTGGTTCATTAGCCATGTCAAGTAATTTGTAATATGTTGCAGCAGTTGGTTTCGGATCTTCTGATACATTAGACTGGTTATCCTCATTCACCTCAATATTCTCCCCTCCTAATGCCTCACCACTATATAATGTGGGTCCCCAATTCATTCCATCTGTCACCATATTCACATATTCATTTAAAAAATAAATGTGTCATGTCCAGGTTGTTCACCATCATCTTCCTGTACATTATTATCCTCTCTGTGATGGTAACACATGTATATATGAAAAAGAAAACCAAAAAAAAGATACCGTTGATTATTCTTTCACTACATTTAATTAATTAATTATAAGGCAACAATATCTCAACTATTTAAAAGGGGACAAATATTCACTTGAAATGCATGAGAAGTAATGCAAGAACTTAGCACTCTAGAAGACAACAACATTCAATAAAAGAGAAGGAAAAAAAACCTTACACCGTTGCCACCGGTTGATCTAAATCTAAGTGTTTATTCATAATTACAAATAACTATGACATCTCGCGGAACCTTGCAATCGCCTTCTTTTGAATTATATGTTTATCCTATTAATGTTATATTATTTTGATCCAGGTTCGGGTCCGACTTCGTTGGATTTGGCTGATGAATACCCAGGCCTGCTCTACTCTTAGTTCCTTGTGCATGGACAGGCTCTACTACGCCACTTCCATTCTTACCCAAAACCCCCGAGGACGAAATCAGACATCATGATACATAGAATAATATGACTTCTTGATCAAACAATTCTCTATCTTATTTCTACGTGTTGATCAAAAGCAAAGAATACAAATAAAAATTAAGCTCTAAATTAGAATGGGTTTTAATAGTACATTAGAATTAAATGGGCATGATGCATTAGAGAGGTGGAAGATCTGGGTTGAGGCGGAGAAAAATAATAATGTCGGAAGGAAAAAATCGGTTGTTTCGAGGGAAGTGGAGTTGAAGATGATTCTGGTGAAGGAGAGGAAACTGATATATGAAGTCGATAAGCGAATTTATGAGGCCAATAAGCTCATTAATCAGATGGAGAAGCAAATTAAGCAAAGGGATATAAGGGAGATGTTGTTTCTGAGAAATCAATAGTTGTTTATAATTACTGTAGAAAGATTTTTTTATCTCATCAAATTGTATTGTCAAATTATTAATGAAATTTTGGTTATCGTTTAATTGTTTGCAAAATTGTTTGTTCTCATACAAAAGAGACCTAGTTAACTCATTACATTCTAAAATTAAACAAAATTTGGTTATCTTGATTATTGAGAATTTGTATGATTAAATATTTAACAAGGTCAACATACAACAGTATTCATTCCCGTTCTTCATATGAAGTATAATTTCTACTCCTCGGCCCAGATTAAATTATCCAGTTTCACTTTTGATCAAACTAATGAATTTGAGATAAAGAATGCGTAATCGGTTTACTTCTCTAGTTAGCTATCTAGTTGCGGGGTTAAGATTTGATTTATTGTAATCTGAGCATTGTTTGCAGCGAAATCATTAATGATAGAATCGATATCTATATCTCCCAACTTCTCCTTCTCGATGCATAAAATCGCCAAGTTGTTCAATCGCTCTTGTGACATTGTGGAACTTAGGTATGTCTTGACCAACTTTAGTTTTGAAAAGCTTCTCTCTGCTGATGCTACAGAAACAGGCAAAGTTAATAAAATTCTATATGCAATTGAAACATTTGGATGACAATCAGCTTGTTTGACAAACTCTAAAATTTGAATAGCTGACATTGACACTCGGGTAAAGTCACTTGCAACACTCTCAATTCAAACAATAAATCATTTGGATCAATATCAGAAGAACCGTTATGAGATAAAACATTTTTAAGATGAATGCAACAATCTCTTAGTTCATTATCGTCTAGTGATATCTTGACTCTTGAAGAATAAAAGGAACAATATCACGTGATTTCAAATTATATGCGTCAATGCCCAATTGATATCTTGACTCTTGAAGAATAATTATTTGACTCGCCAAATTAACTAAGTATTAATGATTGATGAATTACTATAATTAAAAGATTGAAGACTTGAAGGTTGGGAATTTAGAAGATTGGATAAAATGAAGGTGACAATACATATATATATAGGAAAAATAAAAAACACTCTATTAATTGAATTGATATGTATTCATAATAAGTTTTATTATTTCTCGTTAAATATTAAAGATAATATTTATTATTTGTAGTTCCTAGTCCTAGATTATGTGATTTAGCCGTTTAAGTTGTTAAATATTAGTTAAATTAATGGATTTAGCCGTTTAAGTTGTTAAATATTAGCTAAATTAGGGGCTTAACTCTTAAGCAATCAATTCATGGGCACAGATTACGCGGGTTTAACAGCTAAGTAACAATGAGGACAGCTGCACAGATTACAAGTTTGATTACACAAGGAAAATCAAAAAATCAATGAAGGTTGGGGGATTCGAACCTACGACCCGCGTATTCCCTTCTAGAGTGTTTAAGATAACTCATTCTCCAATGTGCTACCTATGCTTCTTGTCATTTATTTTACATCTAAATCTGATATATTTATATATAGAAAATTTTGAAAATTTGGGGCCCCTAAAATCTCGGTGCCCTGGGCGGTCGCCCCCCCCCCCCCCGGCCACCCCCCAGGGCCGGCCCTGGGTGTTTTGATTGGCTTAAATTATTTCGTTCTTGCATAATTGTTCTAGCACATCTCAGTAGTTTTAGTAAGGTTTCGGAGTTACGATAGTACAAGTTGTGTTTGTTTCTGCTTCATGTAGGAGTTGTATATTATTACCTTTAGTCACATAAATAACATTTGAATTTATAGTGCATGTATATAAAATTGTTTTGCACCTGATGTGGACCGAAATATGACCTTAACAGATGGGGGCCACTAATACAGTCCAATACGTGTGACTAGGGCCCACGTCTCCAAGGGTTAGAATAAGCCACTCCTAACAAGACACGTGTCTTACTAGGGTGCTACATATTAGGAGAAGGTTACCTATAAATAGACAACTTCTCCTTCATATTGAGGTAATATGTACTTTTACCCTAAACACACTTTAGCAAGTACTCCTTACTGACTTGATCGTCGGAGTGTTTGTGGTCGAACCCCGACCACACTTTGATGGATATGGCACCAAGGAAGGCTTATACCAGCAAGGCGGGTGGATCTAGACAACCTCCACGAGATAGAACCCTGGTGGATCCTACCGAGGCAACATCTAGAAGACAAGGACCCCGAACAGATCTCAGGGATCAGATAGAGAGGAGCAGACGAGGAGATGAAGTCTCCCATAGATCTGCTCAGTTAGGGAGTGCTCATTCACAACCGCGAGAACAGAGGTCCGTGCCCCAGCCACGGGTTCAGGAAATAGTGGACAAATCATTGGCGCCGTCTGTGGGGATCCGAACAAATAATCCACAACGCTCTAAGGAGGCTAGTCAGACCGAGCCGCCCCCGAGGCGACACGGCGCTTCTGCTTCTCGGTTCAATTTAGGCGTGGAGTTGGAGCGCGAGGTAGAACGACGGGTGGAACTGGGCGTACGTACCAGAGATGCTGCTGCGGCCGCTCCAGCAGCGCAAGAAGGGGGAGGTACTCACAACCCCCTTCTGCCGCCAGGCCCACCAAACCCTCCAAAGTACACGTCTCCCCTACCTCGTCCCCCGAATCCGATTTTAACCGCACCGGCAGGTCAACCTTCTATCGCTGCGGTGCCGGTCTCGCGGGATCTAGCTTATCAGAACTTGATAACGGAAATGGCAGCCCTAAAAGCTCAGGTGCAGACGATGGCATCCAGTCGCACTCTTGCTGTAGTAGCACACACTCAAATACCGTTTTCAGATCGTCTGAGGGCAATTCCTTTACCCCTCGGATTTACTCTGCCAAAGTTCACACAATTTGACGGCACGGGAGATCCTCAAAAACACAAAATGGGTTTCTTGATACAAATGACAGTTGCGACAAACGAGCCGGACATTTATGCAAAAACGTTCGCCAGTAGCCTGTCAGGAAAAGCCCTTGATTGGTATATGGAACTCCCACCCAGATCTTTGGACACTTACGAGCAGACAGCGGTTGCTTTTCTCTTGAAGTTCAGTGCTTCCATTGAAAACCAGTTAGACGAAAAGCTCTTGATGGAACAAAACTAGGGGAAAAACGAGTCCCTGCAAGCATATCATGAACGATATAATGATCTTCTCCTCAGCATCCCGTCCTGCGATGAGAAGGTCGCTTATATGGGATTCTTCCGCGGCCTCCGATACGGAGCGTTGAAAAAGAATCTTGTGTTAGAGAAAACCCTCTCGAAGGACGAACTCACGGCCCGTGTCAAGAGATATATTGACATGGAAGAGCTTAAAGTCAAATCCGAAAAGAACGATCGGAAATCGGATCTCCGTGAGTCACTACTCAAAAAAGATCGCAATCGCTCCCCCTCTCGACCGAAAGTATGGGAGCGACTCCAACGCGATCGAGGCGGGTTCTCCAATAAGCGGAAGCATTAGTCGCCACCAAGACATGACCGCTACAAGCGTGCTTCTTCCACACAAGATGCTCCGACGGAGGAACGACTCACCCCCTTATCAAAGACTGTTGCGGAGGTGTATAATAGCATCGCGGATAAAAATTACTTACCGAAGCCGCGTCGTCTCACGACAAACCCAAGTAAGCGAGACAGAAATAAATACTGCGAATACCATCGTGTGCATGGTCATGATACAGACGATTGTCGGGCGTTGAAGTCGGAAATCGAGAAACTCATTCAGCGTGGCTATTTGAGGGAGTACGTCAAACGTGATCAAGCCCCTCGTTCGGAACCCGCGCCCAAGAGTCCTTCCAAAAGAGATCGGTCGCCACCTCCTGTGCGACGGAAGATAACGACGATCTCTGGGGGCATAGCGAGAGGTGGTGATACGAGGAATGCTCGGAAAAAGTATGCTCGGAGAAGTGTTTACTCATTCCACCAGGTTCAAACTAGCAAAACGGAGCCTATTTTATTTGAAGATAAGTAGTTACAGGGTATTGAATTACCCCATGACGACCCCTTGGTGATTATGCCTATCATAGCTAATGCGGGAGGTGGAAAGAATGCTGGTCGACACAGGAAGCTCGGTAGACATATTGTATATCAAGACTTTTGATCAACTTTGGCTGTCCAGATCTCTCATTCAACTTATCAAGACTCCACTTACGGGATTCACAGGGCATTCTATATACCCGTTAGGGGTGGCCGAGTTAGATGTAACTTTCGGGACGAAGGAAAAAACGGCTATTACACGCATAACATTTACCATTGTGGACCTTGAGGATACGTCATACAATAGGATCATTGGACGACCCTCCCTGACGGAGTTTCGAGCCATAGTATCGCCTATACACCTGAAGCTTAAGTTCCCTACGAGAAATGGCGTGGGGGAGATGAGCGGTCTGCGAAAGAGTGAGAGAGCCTGTTATCGATCTTCCGTTCCGTCCTCCACCGAAGCGATCCTGGCCCAAAGAGAGTCCAAAATACCTCGGAGAATGCTCCATGACTACCAAAGGGCCTAAAGTCGAGGAAGATAACTCTCCAAGAGAGCGCGAAAGTGAGCGAAAGGCCGTTCCGCACGAGGAGATAGAGGCGATACCCTTTTCGACTGAAGACATGTCCAAAACATTCAGAGTAGGGACCAGGATAGGGCCTGAGCACCGGAAAACTTGATAGCGTTAATCCGGGAATATCAGGATGTGTTCGCATGGAAGCCTGAGGACATGCCAGGGATCGACCCGCGTGTCGCCCTCCACCACTTACACGTGGATCCGGCTATCCAGCCTATAAAATAGAAGAAGAGGACCTTTAGCGATGAGAAGAGCATGGCGATCCGGAACGAGGTAAAGATGCTGGTCGAGGCCCAAGCGGTACGGGAGCTCCAGTTTCCCCAATGGATCGCGAATGTGGTACTCGTCAAGAAACCGAATGGCAGTTGGCGTATGTGCACCGACTTCACATCCTTAAACAAGGCATGCCCCAAGGATTTTTATCCATTACCCTGCCTCAATCGATTGGTGGACGGACGTGCAGGATACGAAGTGTTTGACTTTATGGATGCTTCTCGGGGCTACCATCAGATAAAAATGGCCGAAGGAGACGAAGAAAAGACTGCGTTTATAACCGAGTATGGGTTGTATTGTTGGACGGTAATGCCCTTTGGGTTGAAGAACGCTAGGGCAACATATCAACGCATGGTGAATACCATTTTCTCCCATCAGATCGGCCGGAACATGGAAATATATGTCGATGATATGCTGGTAAAAAGCAAGCTACGCAAGGATCATCTGGCCAACCTTCGCGAGTCGCTGCAGCGGTTAAGAGAAACCCGGTTACGAATTAATCCTGATAAGTGTTCTTTCGGGGTGACCTCGGGAAAGTTCTTGGGATACATGATCAGCGAACGAGGGATCGAGCCAAATCCTGATAAAATACAAGCACTCATAGACATGGGCGAACCCAAGAGTTATAAAGATCTGCAACGATTGACGGGATGCTTAGCAGCTTTAAGCCGATTTATCTCCAAACGATTGACGGGATAAAAGCACTCATAGAACGGAATTTGCCTTTTTCAGGAACCTCCGACGGGCTAGTCTCACCCAGGGATCGTTCACTTGGGATGAGGAGTGTGCGAAAGCCTTTACCGAGCTAAAGGAGTATCTAGGATCCCCCCAACTCCTCACGCGGCCCGAGCCTGGAGATACTTTATCGTTATACCTCGCTGTCGCAGCAGGAGCGGTAAGCAGTGTGCTGATTAAGGAGGAAGGCAAGGTACAGAAGCCCATATATTATGTCAGTCACGTGTTCCGTGGACCAGAAGAGCGATATCTAGTAATCGACAAGTTTGTCTTGGCCCTGGTCGTCTCGGCCCGGAAATTAAAAATATATTTTGAGGCCCACCCAATCCAGATTGTCACAGATCAGCCCATGAAGCGTATCCTCGCCAAACCGGCATTATCCGGGCGACTAACTGCATGGGCGATTGAGCTTAGTGAGTTCGACCTATCTTATGTCCCGCGCACCTCCATAAAGGCACAAGCTCTGGCAGATTTTGTCACAGAGTGCACGACCAGCACGCCTGACAGCCCTCGCCATGAAGACACATCAGAACCGGTTGAGTGGGTGATTTTCGTGGATATGGCCTCCAACAGCCAAGGAAGTGGAGCTGGGATAATATTCCAAGGAAAGGACCGTCAATACTTGGAATATGCGCTCCGTTTAGACTTTAAGGCCACTAACAACAAAGCCGAGTATGAGGCTTTGATCGCTGGATTACAATTGGCCAAAGACATGCGCCTCGATAACTTGTTGGTAAAAGCCGACTCCAAGCTAATTGTTGACCAAGTTACGAGGCAAGCGGAACTAATTAATGAAACACTGGTTAAAAACAGAAGGTGTGTAGACGAGGCCCTTAAGGGCTTCAAGCATTGCCAGATTATGCATATTCCCCCGACGGAGAACATACAAGCTGATCGTTTGTCCCAGTTGGCGACTTCCCAGTACGTTTTATACAAGTCAATGGTAAAAATGGAAGTACGGGATCCCCCCGCTTATAAGAACACCGACGTCAAGATTGTGCTCGATGACCCGACAGATTGGCGGACCCCAATCGCCCTCTACTTAGAACATGAGCTTTTGCCCCAGGATAAAAATGAGGCGATTCGAGTTAAAAACCGAAGTCTCCGATATCATATGATCCAAGGCGAGTTGTACCGGAAAACCTGGGATGGCCCTCTGTTACTCTGCGTGTCCGCCACCAACATACGGCGAGTCCTAGCAGAAATTCATGAAGGGTGGTGTGGAATCCATATAGGGGGCAGGTCATTAGCAACCAAGGTCACCCAGTCTGGGTATTTTTGGCCGACTCTCAAGAAAGATGCGCTGCAGTATGTCAAAGAGTGCGATACATGCCAAAAGCTAAGCAACGCCCCGCATCAACCTGCCGTACCCATGACGCCCGTGATAAGTCCCATCCCGTTTGCCATGTGGGGAATCGATCTTGTAGGCAAACTTCCAAAAGGACGAGGAAGTGTGGAGTACATCTTAGTGGTTGTGGACTATTTTAGCAAGTGGGTAGAAGCTGTTCCCTTGGCCCGCATCCGGGGAGAAGAAGTGGTGCAGTTCCTCTGGAAAAATATAGTTACTCGACATGGAATTCCCCGGGTCCTCGTATCGGACAATGGTACCCAGTTCGAAGGACAGACTGTGGCTACCATTTGTGAGAAATACTCTATCGAACAACGATTCGCACCTATTTACTATCCCCAATCCAATGGGCAGGTTGAAGTCATGAACCGAATTATTCTAAGCGGATTGCGGAAGAACCTCCTTCAAGACGAGGAAGGGACATGCAGTTGGGTCGAAGAGTTGCCGGTCGTGCTATGGTCCCTGCGAACCACCCCTTCACATTCGACCGGAGCAACCCCTTTCAACCTGGTTTATGGGTGCGAAGCCGTCATCCCGGCTGAGGTAGGACTCCCTACATATCGACAAAGAGGCTTCGATGAAGATCAAAATTCCCAAGGGTTAATGCTCCAATTGGACACCATCTACGAACAGAGGGATTCAGCGTTCTACAAAATGCAGGTAGCCAATCAGCTCATGGCAAGAGCATACAACCGACGTGTGCGAGGACGACAGTTCTCCGTGGGTGATCTAGTATTGCGGTTATATTCGGCTAGTCACCCTTAAAGGGTCAACAAGTTAAGCCCGAAATGGGAAGGTCCATATCAGGTAAGCCGAATCCTAGGACAAGGAATGTACGAGTTGCAAGAAGTGGGCGGAAAGATGGTGCCCCGAACATGGCATGCCAGCAAGTTGCGACTTTATTATAGTTCAGTTTAATACTGTCCTTTGTTATTTTATTGCAATCAGTACCTCGTATCAGTTTGTGACTTCTTTTTTACAATATTTAATAAGATCTTTTGGTATTTTTAAGTATTAAATTCCAGATCCCATTCAAGTCCAGTTTCTTTATAAATGAAGAAAAAGGACTAAACAGGAGTACGGGGGGCGGGCACGCATGTACCCTCTCTGCGTTCGCAAAACAGAGAGGCATGAACACCGAAACGCCCACTATTTTAGCAAGAAAGTCGAGACATGTACATACAAATTGTATATAAGCATTCTCACTTCCTTGTCGCGGACCACTAGATGGTCAAAGAGGCATGAGCTTCCTGAGACGTCAGGAAGTGCATTCCCTCGCTTCGGTAAAACCGACAACACAAAATGTTGCAAGAATACACCTGTGTATCCAGGTGTACCCTTACAAGGGGGCAAGACTAAGGAGATTAACATAGTAGCCGAAAGAGCTCAAACGAAAACAAGACGATGGTAGGAAGTTGATAGCAAGATAAACGAAAGATTAAAATAAAAGCAAGACAAAGTGTTTGGCTGCCTAAGCAGGAGAATAGATCATCGTCAGTATACAAAAGCAGATAAAAGGATCAGGCTTCGGGGCGATTTCGGCGCTCAAGGGTAGTGTCAAACCAAGCAGGGTCAAGCTGGGACTTAAACTCCTCTAGTTTGGCCGAGAGTTGGGGTAGATCAGCAGCATAAGCATCGACAAACATGAAAAGGTGTTCGGCCACATCCACCCCTATCTCAAAGGCCATGTCATCTGAGTTCACAGCCTCTTCGACAGTAGTCTTCACGACCTGTGCTTGGTTGGCCTAAAGCTCCGCAATCTCATCTTTAAGGGAAGCCACCTCTGCCATCGCCTTCTGAGAAGCTTCTCGCTCGCTCCTCAGTTTGACCATCTCAGCCCGCAGCTCATCCGCTTCCGCTTGAGCCGCCTTGGTCACTTTCTCAGCCTCCTCGCATCTCAACAACGCTACGTCCCTGGCAGACTCGGACTGAGACAAGCTGGTGGCCCAGGTTCCTTGCTCATCAAATAGCTTCTGTTGTGCCGCCTTTAACTCGTCAACCTCCTTCGCCAGAGCAATGTTGCGGTCCACTGCATGCATTTTCTCCTTGTATTCACTACTGGCAATTCGGCTCTGTACCTTTATTAAGTCCTCAACAGCTTTGGCCAGCTTCGCCTGTGATTGAAGAGCTTCCGCTTGTAAACCCTCTCGCTCTGCCAACAGCTTGGCATTCGTCTCCTTACTCAGAGCAAGCTGACGACCCGACCTGTCGGCTCGGCGACCCAGAGCGAAGGTCCCCTCCAGAAACTGAACATGATAAGAAAAACCAGAGGATAAGTAAAGAGTGAAATATAATCCATTATGGGCAAAGATAAGGAGGTAGCAACCTTCAGGGCATGAAGAAAAACCTCCCCGCAGTGGTCTCCGGCATCGCCCACGCCCTCGAACGCTTCTCCCCCCGGTTTAGACAACAGGGGACGAAGAGCTTGTAAGGCCTCGTTACGACCCCAGACAAAGTCAGAAGATAAGGTCAGCTGGGCAGGATATAGCTCAAAAGGCTGCTGGATGTATCTCAGGCGAGCGTCCATGGCATTCGAGGACGAAGCCGAAGAGGACGGAGAACCACCTCGCCAACTATCGCTGAAGCTCTACCTTTGGGCAAGGGGGGTTGAGTAGACGGACCCTCATCAGGCCTTGGAGAAGGACGAGGCGATTGAGCAATAGGAACAACCTCATCTGGCCTAGGAGTAAGACTGGCGAAGGAGCAGTTGGGACCACCTCATCCGACTTCGGAGAAAGACGAGGACTCTCCCCTTGAATTTCTCCAATATCTCCATCTTGGTCGATGGGGAGAAACAGGAGAGGCTCTGGACGAAGGGGGAGGAGTCGAAGTCACCTGAATAGGTGAAGCAGTGAGGGGACTCGGGGAAGTCACCATTCGAGCTCTTTTTGACAAAGGACGCTTACAGGACAGACTGCCAGCGGACCTCTTGATGGCAGAACCACGGGTTGCGGGGAGAGTAGGAGTAGTCGACTCGCCCAACTGAGCAGGTTCGGCTGATCGGGGTGGGACCACGCTTCGCACAAGCACCCTATTCCTACACAAGGGTCTCCGCTTCCCCACCATGGCGCTTATGTCTACCTTAAAAGGGTCTCTTTGGCATCCCGCAACCGACATAACATGCTCTGCGATAGAGAAAAAACAAAATTAGTCACCCTAAGTTAAGTCCCAATACGATACGGGCAGAATGGAAATAAATCGGAAAGGCTAAATACCCCAGGAAGGCATATCAGACGGATCAAAGGCCTTCGACGGGACGAGGCCAACACGAACCAACATACCCTCCTCTACGAATAATTGCCAGGGAAAGGATGGCTTAAAAGCTGCTTCCAGCAACTTATATTGATCGACGTGGATGGTGGTGGTAGAAATGTGCTCAAGGTGAGATATTGAACCCCTGTCGACCGCGGTCAGGGAAATGCGAGGCCCCAGGGGACCTTTTATCAAAACCCACTTATCGTGCCACCTCTTGGGCGGCACCTTATTGGGACGTTTTGAAATGGGAATTCGTTTAGGCTTCGAGGAGAAAGTTACTAAAGCGAGTCCGCGTTGACCCACTGAGAACATTTCCTTAAAAAGCGGAATAGTGGGACAAACGCCGACTCGACGACAGGCAGCCTGGAAGATGGTTAATAACAATCAGGAGTTGGGATGCAGTTGACACGGAGCCACAGGTAGCTCGGTTAGCAAAGTATACACAAAGGGAGAAAAGGGAAGACGTAGGCCCATGGAAAAGGCCTCGATATACATAGGAGTCCAATCAGGCGGGTGATCATCTAAACGCTCGTCGTCTGAAGGGACCCGCATATCAATGAAATCGGGAATAGAAAAGTACGAGCGAATCCCCGCTAATTCAGAAGGGTCTATAGTGACTGGATAAGACTCATGAAGGTATGAAGGGATTTCTAAGTCCTCACCTTCAGGAGCAGGTGTCGATCCGACGGCGGGAGCTTTTCCCTTATTGATCTCCACAACCGAATCTGACGAGGCAGTGGTATGGGTCTGTTCCTCCCCTTGATGTGACCCTACTCCCTCATCGGTCGATGCCGCGTTCATATTAACCTAAGAACGAGGTCAAATCAGCAAACGGAGCACACCAGAAACACGGATAACGTGATAGAATACTTGCTGGGGGCACAGAATGTACAGGTGACCGGTAATCGAGGGGCAAGGCGTCGACCACTGAGGTTGAGAGGTTATCTTGAGACATAAAGGGAATATCTGCCAACAATCAGGTAACACGTGTCAGCCAAGTCAGAAGGGAAAACCAACAGTCAAAAGTCGTTTCCCGCCCAAAGCAGGCCAAGGGAGTTCAACAGGTTTTATTTCCCGCCTAAACCAACCAAAGAAATCCAACATACATGAATTCCAAGAACCCCCAGAAATCAGAAGAAATCAGAAAACCCTAATAGGAGTTCTAGGAAGTAATAAAACAAAAATGGGTCAAGAAGGTCGATTAGACCCAAAAGGAGCAGCCTACGGGGAATAACCGAAGAATAGAACCACGAGGCTAAGGTATACAAAACACCCAAACACGATTAAGGTACATTCGTCATACCCGTCTCCTCTAAACTCGGTAAACCTCCTACCAAGACAAGAAAGGGGGCTAGAAGGACTACATCACCAAAAGCCCCCAAATCGAAAGCCAAGAAGACGACATCAAGGGATAAAATATACATGCAAAGACTCCTATTAAGACGTAGTTATAACCAGAGTAAAGTCCGTTACCTTTTTTCAGTGGAGAAGAGGAAGAACGAAAACTCCAGAGGTGTCGACACCCGCAAACAGCAGCAAAATATGAGAGGAAATTGAAATTGAGAAGACTGTTAGAGAAGAAATGAAAAGGTTTTTGAATGAAGAAAGAGAAGGAAGAGAGATATACCTTTTAAGGAGAGCCATTTCGGTTCCCAAGAGAAAGGAAAGGTCACGTATGGACATGCATACACGTATCTCAGCATATCCCAAAGGGAGGGATTCAATTGGTCTAAAAGTTGCTAATCTATTTTTTGATTGTCCACCATGGCATAGCCAGGTCACGACGACTGGGGAGTAGCAAAAAATAGAGGGGGCAATGATGTGGACCGAAATATGACCTTAACATATGGGGCCCACTAATACAGTCCAATACGTGTGACTAGGGCCCACGTCTCCTAGGGTTAGAATAAGCCACTCCTAACAAGACACGTGTCTTACTAGGGTGCTACATATTAGGAGAAGGTTACCTATAAATAGACAACTTCTCCTTCATATTGAGGTAATATGTACTTTTACCCTAAACACACTTTAGCAAATACACCTTACTGACTTGATCGTCGGAGTGTTTGTGGTCGAACCCCGACCACACTTTCAGGGATATGGCACCAAGGAAGGCTTATACCAGCAAGGCGGCTGGATCTAGACAACCTCCACGAGATGAACCCTGGTGGATCCTACCGAGGCAACATCTAGAAGACAAGGACCCCGAACAGATCTCAGGGATCAGATAGAGAGGAGCAGACGAGGAGATGAAGTCTCCCATAGATCTGCTCAGTCAGGGAGTGCTCATTCACAACCGCGAGAACAGAGGTCCGTGCCCCAGCCACGGGTTCAGGAAATAGTGGACAAATCAGCATCAAAATTAAGTAATTTCATTCTATTTTTTTCTATGAAATAAAGAACAAATATTGATGAAGGCATTAGAGATAAGTAGATGGGACTTCCTCTCTAACATTTTGGACAAACTTAAATTATTCGATCCAATTGATTAAACAATGTGTTACTATAGTCCAATGTCCAGTCATTGTCAATGGACGAACCTCTGACCATTTCATTCCAGATGTGGCCTTATACAAAGTGATTCTATTACCTCCATTCCGTTTGCCTTTTGTATTGGGCTCTTTCCTCAATACTGCTTCACTACGAAAACGTCAATCATAAGGTGTTTCCATACCAAGAGGTGGTCTATAGATTTTTCACCTTCTCTTCGATAATGAAGCTACTTCTTTATTCAAAACTGAGTATTTGACGATACATTCCGTACCTTGCTAAAAAATCGATCCTTGTTTACCAACTACACATTGTCTAACTAACTCAAATCCTCTGTCGACACTTTCACATCTGATTCGTGCGAATTCTTTCCACAACTAACAAAGAAATTTTGGCGGAATTGCCACATCTGAAATTGAGCACAATTTGCAAAGAAAAAACCCACTTGTTTTTCAATAGGAGATGGGAAACATGCTCAATATAATTTGATTGAATAGTAGACCTAGCCTCTTGTTGTTTGAAGAATCCCTCCACTTTAATTGGCAGTTTTTCACGAAAAGCAGACATGAGATAAGAAATAAATCATTTTAATCTGGCATTATTAGCTTGTAACGGATGGTGTCCTATCCAGCATCCAACGCCATCAGAATATTTTTCGGCTTTTTTGCATCTAGCCACCTGAACTACTCCAATCTCGCCAAATAGCAACATGTACTATGTTTTTTGGAAAATAAGCACCTGAGAGTAAAAAGGGCACCTGAACTCTCATGTTTTTAACTTTTTCATAATTTTAATTCTTTTAAGAATGGTAACAGAATCAAGGCTTAATTTCTTCTGGGCACTTGAACTTTCTTAATTTTTTTCAAATAGGCACCTGTTGAACTTTTTGTAACAAGTAGGCACCTGGACCCCAAAATTGGCACCTGAACTTTTGTTTTTCAAAATTTTATGAATTTCTCAGATTTTAAAATTTTAAATAAAGGACAAAATAGTCAAACTACACTTAAAACTAACTCAACCTAATTATAAATTAACCGAACATCAAATATTTAACCCAACCCCCAAAACATCATCTTCAGCCGTCCTTGCAAGGTTTGATTGGTTTTAATTTTTCAAGAGTGCTGATTTTTTATATGGATAAGTTATTTAGGGGGTTATTTTTTATTTTGGGGGGGGGGGCTTGGGGGTGGGGTAGGTTGTGATTTTTTTTATTTTTAGCTTTTAGGGGGTTATTTTTTATTTTTAGTTTTATTTATTTATAATAATTGTATTTATTTTTAAAAGAGTCCAAAGAGTTTTAAAGGTGGCACCTGAACTTTATCCAAATTTTTTGCGTCTAAAATATTATGTAGTAATGGCACCTGAACTATTCTGAAAAATTTTACCTCCAAAAAGTCATATTTTCAATATAACTAACTTGCCATTGGGTTAAGGAATTTTTAAATGTCAAAAATCTGAGAAATTAAAAATATTGTGAAAAACGAAAGTTCATGTGCCAATTTTGTGGTCCAGATGCCTACTTGTTACAAAAAGTTTATCAGATGCCTATTTGGAAAAATTAAGAAAGTTCAGGTGCCCAGATGAAATTAAGCCAATAATCAAACAACATTTAAAACTAACCAACCTTACTATATACTAACCATATTTCATAATCTAACCCAACAAAATTAAAATATTTAATTTCAAATAATTAAATAAAAATATCATCTTCAACCTCACACCCTATCTCACCCCCACCCCCACCCCGTAAATACCCACCCCCACGCCACCAACGAATGATAAAAGCAAAAAAAAAAACAAGAACAAGAATTGAAGTATAAAATACAAATTGCCAGATTCACCATTATCATATAGGAGCTCACTATTAGACTGATTGTTGAATTGTTGTAATAAAGATTGGATCTTTCCTGAGTAAATCCAAAATTGTTGCGATTCCTGATGTTGTTTGAGTTGCAAGTGTTGAGATCTGTTTGGTTCATGTCTGCAGTTTTTGGGTTGGAGTGAAAATAATTCAAGATTCAGGTGCCATTTTTACTCACAGATACCTATTTATAAAAAAAAAAATAGTACATGTGATTATTTGACGAGATGAGAATAATTCAGGTGGCTAGATGCAAAAAAAACCTATTTTTTCTCCTAAATCCCTCACCAGCTCTTACCAAAGCAAATGCCTCCTAGACATGAAGAACTGGAGAAGTATCAATTCCGAAATTATCTATTTACTATTGCCACTATTTTGAGAGATACTTCCTTTATTAATTCTATTTTCCCATCTCACGTTGTCTTCAAAAGTTTTAAAATCACCCCAACAAGCGAGGTTGATATCAAGAGCAAAACCATAACTAATATACGGGAATAGCTAAATTTTAAAAGTAAAACATTAAAGTACAAAATTTTAAAAAATATTAAGCCTAAAAAAGGCTTAAGGAAATGGATCTTGCGCCCATAAGGAGTTGGGTGGGTCATTCGACAAGTAAATTCCTGAAGTATATTGAATTCTTAGCTACATATATTTTTTAAATTATAAATATTCAATGGTTTGGGGAAGTATGGCCCACCCTACCCCTAATTATGCCCCTGATTGATACACAAAAGTGACCCAAAACACTTTCGTTCACTGCGTTATACCTACATCATCAATCACATCTCTATAAACCTGAAAACCCTTCTTCTTATACTTCTATTCCCAAACAAACTTGGATTTTTTTTTTGGAAATTGTCATTTCCTCAAAGATTAAAGGTTTGCGTTGAGACTACTTCTTAATAGATTGTTCATTGTTGTCTATTGTGCGGTTAGAATTAGGGGTGTGCATAATTTACCTATCGCGCCAAACCCAACTCATCCCAGCACAATCCAACCTAAAGATACAGCTTAGTTGGGTCGATGGGTGCGCTTTGGGTTAAGTAGCCAAAAACCCGAAAAAGACTGGTTGGGTTTAACCGTTTAAGTTTTTATTATTGAAACCCGAAGAAATGCGACCCAACCCTAATATATACATATTAATATAAATTTGTAACATTATGTTTAAAATTTTATACTTATTATAAAAATTATTCACACAAAGTCAATAGCCCATATAGAGAGATAGTACAGTAAGTCCACCTTAAGTTTTTTACCTATTGTATACTCAAAAGATGCATTAAAAAATATCGAAAAGTATGAAAACAATGCTAAAGATTAGTTTCAATAATTTATTAGTTTAGTTTGGTATGTCATCATTATAATATCCTTTTTTGTTGTTCATAATTATTTTATTTTTATTACTTGCTTTTTTATGTACATTCAGAGTAGATAAATGTCACAACCCTGAAATCATCCGCGAGTTTATACGACGCCGTTCAGTGACGTCAGCATCGTATGTATTATTTGGTGAAATGTATACCAAATGCAGCTACCTCTACTTTTTAGTTAATCTGTTCTCTCATTTTGAACCTGTAAAACAAAGCAAAATGCATATTCTAATGTTTCAACATTTTTTAGTTAATCGAATAGCCTAGTGAATTAAGGCTTTCACTAGTGACCAGAAAGTCCTGAGTTCGAAACTCCCATCATCGCTAATTTACGGAAAAAAATAATAATGTTTCAACATTGGAAGAATATATGAGATGATTACAATGCAGTAGAAATAGTTTTGCTTTTATTTATTACCTTAAGCGCTTCAACCATTAAGATCAATATCTCGATAACTAAATCAACAAAATTATAAACTAAATCAAATAACATAAAAATCACATATTCAAACACAATACTCAACAAATTAATACATAAATAAAATGATAAAAGGATGAAATACATCATATAATGTATTTTCTTTGTATTTTCATATCCAAAACTAGTATATATATGTATTGATATATTTGGCAAAACGTTATCGAACATAAACATGTTAGAATTGGTTCCAAAAAGAAGTATATCACAAAATAAACATGCCCGTAGCGCCTCTTCTAACGAAAAAAATCAAATTTAATGATGGTTTGATTCATCCGACACGTGTACATGTCATGAATAATGAAATATATAACCTAAAACTCTTATCTTACTAGAAGTATATAAAACAATTTTTTTCCTCCAAAACTAGTATATGTATAGATTTATTTGGCAAAACTCTATTGGTTCCAAAAAAAACTATCACAACCCCATGCCCGCGCCTTTAGCGGAAAAATCAAATTTAATGATGGTTTGGGTCATCCGACACGTAATACATGTCATGAACATCCAAACTCTTTTATATTGTGTAGACTCATATTTTACTATTTCGCGATTGGTCTATCGATTATGTAAGGGATCGGAACCTGAGGGAACATGTCTGTTGACTGTTGCAAAGAAGCCTTCATAATCATCATCACCATTGCCATTGTTTTGTCCAACACTCGAAGAACTTCTATCTTGAATTTGGTCGTCATCATGTTCTGCCTTTTCTTGAAATTCAAGATACCTTGCTCCCATAACTACTTGATGCAAAAGTAATAAGCTCACCAAAATCATCACCACATTAACCCTCCCAATGCTTGATTTGCTCTTCAGGCTCTTCATCGAAATGTTGGTTCGAAATATATATTCACCACGTTGAGAACGCAACTAAGATGTTTGACCTGAAAAGTCAACAATTCGACTGACCGAGAGACATAAAAATATTGGTGATCAGGACGGTAACCCAAAATTTTATATATTTACTTCGAACGTTTTAGTTTAACAACGTGAGACTGAGCTCCACAACAAGAGTTGATAGAATATATATATAAAAGGATGGGATATGTAAATGGTGGCAAGAAGAAACGATGTTAATGGTGTGAAATGCAAAATTATTGTCAATATTAGCTAGCAAAACGAGAACATGCCTAATATTGGAGTTGAAATTTTACCTAGCTTTTGTAGTGGGAGTAGCCATGTAGGTGGCCGGTAAAGTTGGTCAACATTCAAATATGAGAAAATGTTGATATCAATTGTATGACGTATTATTATACCCATGGCTATAAACCTAGCGTATTTGATCCGAGCTTTTCGTAAGATGTTTTAGATTCAAGCCTCGCCTGAAGCATATTTCTTTTTTATTATCTATATTTTATTTATAGTATATATTCAAACTGTTATTTAGTCATTCATTTCTATATTCATTATTTGTAATACTTTTCAATCGCTATACTCGATATAGTTAGTTGTATTTCTCATTGCTAATTTACAAAAAAAAAAATATATGGCATATTATTGACTAAGATTATTGTATAAGTATGTTATTATGAAATAATTAGTACTCCCTCGGTTCTCTTTTACTTGTCTTTTTAGACTCAAATTTTTGTTTTTAAATACTTGTCTTTCCAGTATAATTAATTACAAATTTTACATTTTCAATATACTTTTTGATTACTTTTTACTAAAAATTTATCAATCAACCAATTATATAGTTTCAATTGATTGTCATTTTGGCTCCCTTTTATTTTTTCTTAAATTATGTGCAAATAACTAGAGAGACAAGTAAAAGAGAACGGAGGGAGTATTTTATTTCGATTGATTTCCACTAGGTTATTCTATTGACTCCAAACTTTTTATTTCGATAAGTAATTATGACGTCTTTTGCCAACTCCAAAGAGAGAAATATGAAAGATGAGATGAATAAATTTTCTTTTCAAACTTTACTATTTAATATTTTTAGTTAACAATTTGATAAGAAAGAGAAAGATATTATAATTTGTAAAATAATCATTATAGAGTATAATAGTTATTAAAAATAATGTGACACAAAATATTTTTGATTTTTAAAATATCATGCCCTAGCTAGCTAGGTAGTCTTATGTAGACCATGCATGACATAAACTTATTAGATGCCTAGTACTGTGGCAGTAAGGATATGTATTTTGACCAAGAAATGTACCATAAGTGTGTAGTAGCCAATGATTTTTTAGGTTATTTGCAATGGGGCGGACCTAGAATTATAATTTAAAGTATTCATTTTATTACTTAAAATATTAAAAATAAATATGGGTATTCATTAAGAAGGTATAAATGAATAGAATAACAAAAAAAAATGTGGTTTTGCCAAGGTTTAAATCCAAAACCTCTCACAAATTTGCTAAAATCTTAACCATTTGAACTATTTTATTTTTATGTAGGATATTCATATAAATACCATAAGGTCTATGTAGGTCCGCCCATGAATTGCATTTTTAATACAAATTTATCTTGTAATAACCTCAATTTGAGGATGTAATTTGACATTTGACTTGGAAAATGGCTTTGGTTTTCTCATTGAAGCGATTTTCTAGGCATGTTATTGCTGTCTAATTGGCACGGAGTACTTAACATAGCTATATGCTAGTTTAACATGACACCCTACCCCCACCCAAACCCTTACCCTGCACCCATGTTAATTAAAAATTATATATGTAACTTTTAATTATTAGAAAAATGATCTTATTATGTTAGACAATTTTAAAATATGTCTTATCATTCTAAGTAATTATTTCTTTGTCCTTGTATAAAATGAATGTTTTGCATAATTTAATATTAAAAAACGAGTTCAGAGGGTATCTCAAACAACAACAGTAGTATAGGGGCACATAGATATAAATGATATTTCCTCCAATTCAAATTAAATGTCGTTTTCATTTTTACGTGTCTAACTTTGATCATCAATTATTTATTATTCTTTAGTCCAAAAAATATATAATTAATATCGATACATTTATATATTTAGGAGTATTTTCATAAAAGTACTTTTTATAATTTTGTATAATATAACTAAATAGTTATTGCTAATCAAAGTTAAACATGGAAAAACAAAAAAGATATGTAAATTGAATTGGAGAGAGTATAGTTAAAGGGTGCATTCGGCTAAAAAGCCTTTATTTTATAGTTTTTTTTCATCTGGGCACTTGAACTTCTGATATTATAACAAATAGGCACCTGGTAAACTTTTTATAACAAGTAGGCACCTGAGACGAAAATTTGGCACCTGAACTTTTCCTTTTCTCTTTTTTCAGATTTTAATAGATTTTAAAATCCTTAACCCAAGGGCAAGTTAGTCATATTGAAAATATGACATCTTGGGGGGAAAATAAACAGAAAAGTTCAGTTGCCAATCCTAAGAAACGATTTTAGGCGTCAAACAACGTGGACAAAGTTCAGGTGCCAACGGTAATAACTCTGTATTTAACAAAATCAAGAAAATGAAGCAAAATCAATGCCCAGTGAGAAGTTCAGCCGAAACACACCAGCAAACAAATTCGAACAGATTCTTGCCCAGAAAATCGCAAGAATAGCCCAGAAATGAAGAACACCAGATTTACCCAGAAGAATCGCAGCAAAAACTATGAAGAACACGTGCAAGAAATTTTCGGTACACTATGTCAAGTCCCACTCATACAATCCAAATTTTTCTCCATCTAAATCCATCTCAGCTCCAAAAACTTGAATCTCACCCACCTAATCATTCACAGACCCAATCATTCCATCTCAATAATTCTTTAACTTCCGATTATTTTCATGTTATGCAATTCAAGCACCTTATTTTTCCAAAAAATCAACAAAACTTATTCATCTTCCAATCATTCTCTAGTTGACTAATCGAATTTAAAATCAAGATTGGATTTTTATCTCTTCCCTCCAAACACTTGCTTATAAAAGAGACCAAGAATTATGAGGAGAAAAGATGAAGATATGAGAAACTGAGAAAAAAGGAAGCTAAGATTTCGTCAAATAAGTTGCAAGAGGAAGAATTGATTTTAATAGGGTGGGTTAGTATATAATTAGGTTGAGTTAGTTTTAAATGTGGTTTGACTATTTTGCCCTCCATCTAAATGTTTAAAATCTGCGAAATTCTGAAAAATGAGAAAAATAAAAGTTCAGGTGCCAAATTTTCGTCTCAGGTGCCTACTTGTTATAAAAAGTTCACCAGGTACCTATTTATTATAATATCACAAGTTCAGGTGTCCAGATGAAGAAAAGCCTTATTTTATTAATGTTTTACTTTCCCTTCTTTTTTTTAGTATAATTATTATAGCATATAAAATTATGCTTTTACATTTTCATTATAATATTTTACTATTCTTTTTATAAACTTATCTGTCAATTCATTGTAGAGTTTCAATTGGTTTTTTTGACTTTTCAATATATTTTCTTAACTAATTTTTTGTTAATGTATATGCATATATTTTAGAAAGACAAGTAAAAGTAAAAACAATCGAGTATTAGATTAAAGCTAATCACACAGTTTTCATAAAGGCATCTTTTGTTTTTTTTTTCTGTTTCCCTTGGCATAAGAATTTGGAGAAATTTGGAAGAATACCTCCTTTTCTTTTCTTTTTCAATTTTTGCCTCCTCCTTTTTTCCTTCGATTTCACTATCCATCCCCACTAATTTTACTAAATTATCCTTAATAAACTCTATCCTTCTTCCTTTTCCTTTTTTCCTCCTTTTATTTTTATTTTTTATTCTTCTTCTTTGTTTTCTTCTTTTGAAATCAAACCTCTCATCCCTCTTTTCAAATCGAAAATGGACATTGGATAAGAGGATGTCGATTTTCAGGGGGGGTTAAGGGTAGGAGCTTTTTCATGGTAGGGGAGGGGGGCGATCTATATTTATAGGTGGTGGCGGGGTTGTTTGCCCGGGGTGGGAAGGAGGTTTTTGGTGGTTGGTCGTAGTATGAAGAAGAAGAAAAAAGAGGAAGAAAAAAGTTGGGGTAATTTAGTAAAATTACAAGACATAGTGAAATCAAAGAAAAAAAAAGGAAAGGAGACAATAATTAAAAAAAAAAAATGGTGACGAGGACATTCTTCTAAATTTCTCTTAGACCATCCACAGCAAGAGTTCAATTGAACTCACTTTATTCAGTGCCACGTCAGCTTTAAACCCACTTACACCCTCAATTAAACTCAGGTTCCACAACAAAGTTTTATTCATGATTTTATTCACTTTCTCTCCCTTCCACATCACCTTATCCTATACACTACCATATATTTATTTATCTCATTATTTATGCATATGTTATTATTAAAATTATAATCTTTATATTAATTAATTTTTATAATATAACAAATAATATTTAATTTATTTGTAAAAAAATTGTTTTTTTTTGTGTGTCCAAATGAAGCAAACCTAGATTCTATTTATAGATCTCGAAAAATAAAAAATATTGATATATCTTTTATATTTTTATTTTGATGAATTATTGGTCAAATAATACTTTTAGTAAATAACGGGAAAGAAAAAAAGAAAGTGAAATGCATGGGGTTGCATGGCAGCTTCCCATTGGCTACTTTTCAGCGCGGGGCCCACATTAACCCCAACTATATGAGCATCAAAAGATGATACCCAACTTAAACCCCATCCACTTTAATTTTTGTTGCCTTTGATTGATCTTGCTTTAACCCCACTTTGACCCCTACATTAACCTTTGTTGTGGATGGTCTTAGGATTTGTGAACAAAAGAGCACTATGTTTTGTCCCTTTGACTTCATACTTGCCACCTTTTTCAGCGGAAAAGGGAGAAGGTATTTATAACTTATACTCCTTCCGTCCCTAAAAGATTGTCATATTTTGCCGATGGCTCAATAGCCTAGTGGCATCCGGCCCAACCTTTCATGTAAGAGGTCATGGGTTCGAACCTTGTTGGAGACATATTTGTCTCATATTATACTCTAACTTTCTATTAGTTAGCAATTTCTGTATTCATATTTGTAATATCATTGTAATCACAATTCATCGCTAATTATCAAAAAAAAAAAAAAAGATTGTCATATTTTGACTTTTGATGGTCAACAAAACACGATTTAAAACATAAATATCTATTGTACAACATGAGAAAAAAATTATAAAAAGTTTATATTTCAAAAATATATATTGAGACGAATCTAACAAGGTCTTACAAGACTATATTATTTCTTATCGTTTAATGGGAATTCATGATCAAATTTTGTAATGTTTGACTAGCAAAAGTCAAAATGTGACAATCTTTTAGGGACGGAGGGTTTTTGCAACAAGAAATAAGCATTTGATTAAGTTGTTGTTTTGTTTATTGATTAATATTCTTTCCGTTTTTTTTTATTTGAATTTCTAGCCATTTGCACATAGATTAAGGAAAGTAAAAAGTAGTCAAAAAATACATTAAAAATGTAAAATGACAACCAATTCAAACCATATAATTGGTTGGTTGATAAATCTATAACAAAATGTAATCAAAAGTACATCGAGATATAAGTTTACAATTAATTTTGCTAGAAAGACAAATATTTAGTAACAAAAAATTAAGGCTAAAAAGATAAATAAATAAGAACGGAGGGAGTATATGTGTAAAATAGCTACGATGGCATTCAAAAATGGCTAGTGAGAATGTCAGAGCAATTTTTATATCGCCACAGCAAAATCATGCTCAATTCTTTTGATACCCTTCTCATCAAACTATATTTTGCTCGTAACTCAATTGTTAATTATAAAATTTATTCATGTTTTCATGATTCAAATAGAAATAAAAGTATTTTATCGTTAAGAATCAATATTGTAATTATAAGTCATAGATTCAAAGGGCATAAAAGGAATTAGACATAGTTTTACTCTGACGATATGAAAATTGCTCTGGCATTATCATTTGCCTTTAAAAACTGGCGGGAGTATAATTTGTCATATTAATTTTATAGGTCCTCATTCACTAATACTTTCTCCAGTCCAAAATAATTGACATTTTCATATATCGAAATAAACTTTTGACCTTAAGTTTTTCTTTAATTATTATTAAAAATAAAATTAAAATATTATGAAATCAATGAAAAAGATAAATTCAACTATATAAATTGTATATATTTTAGAATAAGTAATTAACAGTACTTGATGGTCATCAAAGTTCAATTTTAAAAAAAATGAACATCAATTACTTTGAATTGGAGGGGTATTACTTATTATTTTTGTCATTTTTAAGTAGAACTTGATTGGTCTTAAATTATTAGTAGAATAACAATCTTCAGTAAGCTCATAAAATATCCAGTTAATTTCTTATGATAACTGGAATTAAAATGAAATTTTATTTATGTATTCCTTTTGAAAGGCATGCATGAAAGAGTCTCATCAATTGGTCCCTTTTAAATTTATTGGGATTTCAAGTCTACAAAAAAAAAAGTTTCACTCACGTTGAAAATACTACCTCCGTCCCTAAAAGATTGTCACATTTTGACTTTTGTGGTCAATTATAACAAAATTTGATCACGAATTCTCACTAAACGAAAAGAAATAATATAGTCTTGTGGGACCTCGTTAGATTCGTCTCAATATATATTTTTGAAATATCAACTTATTATAATTTTTTTGCATTTAGAATAAGAGATATTTGTATTTTAAATCGTGTTTTATTGACCACCAAAAGTCAAATGTGACAATCATTTAGGGACGGAGGGAGTATTATTTATAACTTATAAGTTTAATTTTTGGTAATATCATTTATTAAGAAAGTGCATCAACACAATCCAAAATAAGTTGAATTGGAATTAAAGTCTTGGTTAGTTGATGCACATATTGATGAAGAATAATTGATGAAGAATATGTAAGAAAATGATGATGAGATAAAAAGCACACAATTTTGATCACATATGCAGAATTTTCCTTTGATTCCTTTGGGTTTGAGTTGACCACAAATGTCTCTTCAGTTGGTCGACGAACCATATACAGATACTCGTCCAGTGGCGGATCTAGAAGTTTTAAAGTGCCTGTTCGAAATTGACATAATGTTTAAAGTGTCTGTTCAAAATGCTTAAATATATTCAAATATAAATTTAATTGATAATTTTTACATTAATTTTTACTTTAAATATATATAATTTTTTTTTTCAAAAAAAAAAGTACCTGTTCGAGTGAACGGACCTGCACATGAGCAGGTCCGCCACTGTACTCGTCCTGACTTTCTCCAATTTCAATTATATGTATTTTTCATTTTTTTCATGTCCAACTTTAATTAACAATAACTAATTAATTACTTCCTCTGTCTCTAAATGATTGTCACATTTTAACTTTTCATGGTCAACAAAATAAGAATTGAAACGTAAATATCTCTTATTCTACATGCGAAAAAATTATAAAAATTTCATATTTCAAAAATATATATTGAGATGAATCTAACAAGATCCCACAAGACTATATTATTTTTTATCGTTTGATGAGAATTTATGATCAAATTTTCTAATATTTGACCACCAAAAGTCAAAATGTGACAATCTTTTAGGGACGGAGAGAGTATATTATAAAAAAGTTATAAAATTTACTTTTGTGAAATACCTTTATATATAAATTTATCAATATTAATTATATATTTTTTGGACTAAAAAATAATAAGAAACTTATGATTAAAGTTGACACGAAAAATACAAAACGTCATAAATTTTGAATTAAAGAAAATATTATTATCATTCCAACAAAATGACTTTTGCACTTCGTTAAACCCTATTTGCTGAGGAGACTGATTCAAAATTAATTAGTGTCAATAATAAGACCATCACTTAATTAAGATTTTTTTAAGGTGAGACACCATAGCACAGAAACGTGTCCGAACATTAAATAGAAAGAGATAAGATGTTACTTTCTGGGATTTTTAATCTCATTCTATCATAATTTTCATTTTCAATTTCAATGTACTTTCCATTTACTTTTTTCACTGATCAATAATATAATGATAATTAACTGTCTTTTTATATTACAAAGCACTTTTAAATTAATTTCATTTTTCTTAATTTATGTGAAAATAATTATGGGAGTATCAATTAAGATCACAAGGCAACCTGCCAACTATTAAGAGGTTCTACCTAGTAATAAAAAGAGTTAAGACTCGTTTGATCACACATGTTGCCACCACGTCACTTTTTTATCACATGTTTTATTTTGTCCCATTTGATCAATACATATTTACAAAAGTTGTCTTAGTTACTATTTTCATCAGGCTGTCGTTCGACTTTGAAAATCTAAAACATGTGACGTTCACATGACTATAATTTAGGGGTAAATTTGTTCAACACCTAAGACATTCACATGAATGTCATATGTTTTAAATTGTTAAATTTAACTTACATTATGACTTAGGCAACTTTTGTTAACATGTGTGATCAATGGGACAAAATGAAACATGTGTGATCAAAAGGTGACGCGGATCAAACGTGACTTTAGCCCTAAGAAAAATTACATTTGAAGTGCTCTCGGGCAACATCTAGTCCATGGTCATCTGACGCGATTTATCTCGTTCGTGCTTCAAAGCAAGAGAAAAAGGTTACATCCCTTTTTATTAATGTAATTTATTACAACTTTAACAGATGAAGATTGAGCAGACACTAGAAGTGTCAAAATCAGCTCCGCAATCAACTTTTCAATTTAGTCATCTTTCAAAATCAACTCCCTTGAATCCTTTACCATTGCTAGTTGATAGTGTTGTCAGTTGACGAGCGAGTGAGAATTATGCATTGAATCTAACTATTTAATGTACATATTGCCACAACAAATTCGAACAAATTATACTTGCAGTCCAATTGTGATGGCTTGAATATGGATCCTCCGGAGATGTTCCTGCAAATTATTTTGATCACTTAAATACCCAGAACTCAGAACCTGCAGAATCTCAAGTTTCAGTTCTCCATGAAAAAAGCACATTCAATTAGCTAATAGAGCTTTTCCAACCTCATTGAAGCCTGGAGTAGCCAGCAACAGCAATGTAACTTGGTCAAATCATATGAATGATCAATAGAACACCAATCAATTAATAGCGAAATCGCTCTACTTATAATCGAAACATTATACATACGAAATAAAAACATAAAACTCAACATTAAATCAAGTAAACCCAAAAATATATCAGATCCTTAAAAAAAACGTGTACATCTGAAGATATTCTAATATAAACTCTCAGCGCAAAGTACAACACTCGCAAGGCCCTTTTAATATAAACGTGGGAGGATTACATACAACCATAAGTCACGGTAACATGTCAATTTTTCTATATTAGAAATTGTCTAAAACTCTAAATTTTTCTCTACCAATTTTGGTGCCCATTGTCCACAACTGAATTTTCTTAAAATTATTAAATAATGAATATGTTTAACTATAAGTCATAGCTTAAGATCACATATTTTATTGACTATGCTTTGTTGCCTCACACAGCACTTCACTTTCTCCTTTCCTCTTTACTTACAAATGGCAAAAAAACATACACACTTTGATTGTTTTTATGGATACCAACAAGACAACAACCTCTTCATGTTATGTATCTGATCCACTCAATTTTCTGATGAGTTTTTTCTTCAAAATGGTGCTTAAATTTGGTTGCTTTTTCTGTGTTACTATATGGAGTTTCATGTTCTATGTTTTTGGCTTCATATCTAGATTGATTCACAGGTATGATACTTTTTCTTTTGGCTTTTATAGTATTATGGATTATGATTTATGAAATTTAACTATACTGAATTTTTGTGTGATTAATTTTAGTTTTATACTTCTTGTTCTTGCAGAGTGAAGACAGATTATGCAAATTTTGGTGCTGTTATATATTTAAGAAATGATCTGGTTGATACTAATTCTGATGGTTTTGATGAAACAGAGGACTCTGTTTTCTTGCAAAATGACTTGGTTTCATCTGAAAGCAAGTATGAGTTCTTGATGAGTAAAGATTTGAGTGGATTTGTGATGAATTCTGAAGAGTTTACTGTTGAGGAGATGTTTGTGGATACAAATGATGATTCTTTCTTTACCAAAAGCCAGATTCTTGATCATGGTTCAAACAGCTTTTTCGAAAGTGATGATCATTTGTTCCAATTGTCGTCGTCGTCGGTTGATGAATGCTTCCAAGCACAGGTTGCAGAAATTGATTCTATTCATAAGTTTGATGAAAGCCTTCAAGAACAAGTTGCAGAAATTGTTGAACATGAAAAACTATTTGAAGCTCGTCGAGAAACAACTGCAGAAGTTGGTGTTTCGAAGGAATCTGATGAAGCCCTGCAACTACAAATTGCAGAAGTTAATGTTTCAGAAGTAGGAGATGGTGCCCTTCAAGATAATATAGAAGAAAGTGATGATGATATCGATGTTGAAGAAACTGTCGAGGCAACAGAGGAGGCGATATCTCCAGAAAGTGAAATTCTTGAAAATCAAGAAGATACTGAAACATTTGAGGTTTCATTGCAACAAATACAAAATTTCGATAAGGATCAAGTTCCATTTTTTCACAGGAATTTTGATTTTGATTACTTTGAATTTGACAATGACAACGCCTCACCTCATCGAGAAATTGTTTTGAGAAATGAAGAAGATTTTGATGCTGGATATATAGAACTTAAGCCATGTGTTCTACCATCTACTGGAGATGAGGATCTCGCAAACACATTTTCCTTGAAAGAAGATTGCAAAATTGAGGATATATATGAAGCCCATGTCCATGGTGTTCAAAAGGAAGAAATGAAATTATTGGATGATTTGCAGAAGTATGAAGAACATAACTCTGAAAAGACATCATGGGGTTCGGATTCAGGCGATGAAGATGATGTCGATATATTGAAACAGCACCAAAATTTAGTACAGCAAATGAAAATGGAAATGAGATATGCCAAAGTTAAAGGGCTCCCAACAATATCAGAAGATTGTGAGTCTCCGATGACAGTGGATGATATGAAGCCTCTGAAAATTGATGAGAAGTTTGAATTCAAAGATTGTATGGCAGAAATTCAGAAGTTTTACAAGAGCTATGCTGAAAAAATGAGGAAATTGGATATCTTGGATTACCAGCAATTGCATGCAATTAGTAAGTTCACCTTACGACCCCCGCCTTCCTTTCTTATGGTGTTTTTATACATGTTAGTAAGAATATATTTCAGAGTTATATGTCGTTTAAGAGCATAGGCAACATAAACTGTTAATTTGAATAAAATTTGGTTAAACATTTGAATTCGGATAAGCTCTATTGGTTAAAAATTGTACTCGGATGAATTTGCGAATACTAAAAAGATTGATTAGAGAAACAGGAACAATGTCAAATTTTGGAGGTAGTGAAAATTCAAGAAAAGTTTCTGATGTAGTTGTCATGGATGTAGATTTCCTACACCTGAAGGATTCTGAAGTATTCATGGAAGGACATAATACGTCGAAGTCACTCAGTAGAGTATCAAAGTTTTGGCCTTGCAAACTGCAGAGAGTTTATGTTGATTCGACGCATAAGTTACTCATCGAAACATATCAAAATTTGGAGTTGGTATATATTGGCCAGGTTTGCCATTCTTGGGAAATCTTAAATTGGCAATATGAAAAAGCGAAAGAGTTGCTGGAACATGATTCTAAGGGTTATCACTCATATAATAAAGTAGCAACAGAATTTCAGCAATTTCAAGTATTTATGGAAAGATTTGTGGAGGATGAACCCTTTCAAGGGAATGGCGATAGAATTCAACATTATGTGAAAAATCGATGTGTTCTACGTAGTCTCATTCATGTTCCCATGATCAAAGGTCATCAACACTCTTCGCTCTCTTCTAAAGGTTTTTGTACCACTCGAAAAATTTGATGTTTTCATGTTGCTGATGAGTTTGTTTATAATGCAGATGATTGCTCTCAGGATAGGAAGGCCATAGGGGGTGAAGAAAATATAATCTCGGTTACAGAGCTAGCGAAAATTATTAAGCAGTCAATGGAAGTCTTTTGGAAATTTCTTAGCTGCCAAAAGGGGGAGCCTAAAATGAACCACAATGCTGCTCAAGTAAGCGAGGTTGATTATATTCATGATCCTGAACATGAAAAGCTTCTGATTGTCACAAAACTGGCTCTTCAACAGGTTAGCAATCGAACTATTTCGTCATATCGAGAGTTCAAATCTTACTACTTAAGATTTAAGAAACAAAATTACGATGAATCGAAATATTGAATAATGTCGAATTACTCTTGATGTAGCTTATCTGGACTATTCCTCTCTTTATTCTGCAGAAGGAAAGGAGGTTAAAAGATATATTGAGGAGTAGAAATTGCATACTCAAGAAGTTCCAGAAAAGCAAAAAGAGTGGTCAAAATCATGCATTGTTTACCTCTCAAGTGGAACTGAAATTGGTTTCAAGAGTCTTGAATTTGTCGAGAATAACAAATGACCAATCAATGTGGTGCCAAAGAAAACTAGATAACATTAGTTTCTTAGGTAGAAAGGTTCATGTGGAGCCTTCGTTTTGGTTTTTTCCTTGCTAAAAGTGTAAAACCGTCACACTAACGGCCTTTATACACCCTTGCCGAGTACTTTAGAGTAGGTTTTTCCTTTCTAGAACTTACTGTGTTAGGGTATCTTCCTCCCTCCTCACTTTTTATTACTTGTGATAGAGGAGACACATGAGAAGCTAATATAGATGTCATACAAGTACTTATCACCTTGATTATAAAGGAATCATATTTTCAAAGGCTAAGCTTTTATCACATTGATATTTACATGAAAGCTTGAAATGGTTTTTTTTATAGCACTCAACTTATTATAAAAATTATGATTATGTGGACCTGTTAAGTTCTATTAAGATTTTTTCTATTAAAATTTTTTTTAATGTATAAAATTACATAACTAATCTCATCAATAATAAAAAATTATTACATCGCTAATTATTAAAAAAAAATAGTAGAAAGTTATGATCCTATAAAGTTTTCTTCTATTAAGATTTATCTAAGGAAAGAGTTTTAAGTTAATTTAGGCATTAAAAGAAATCTTAATAGAATTTTTTTTGATAGAACTGTAATCTCTCCGACACTAATGTATAGATTACCAATTTACCATGATTGTCTTTTAGAGAAATCTTAATAGAAAAAAACTTAATAAGATCATAATTTTCTACATCGTTCAATACTCGATACATAAAAGCTCAACTGCATTGCTTTTGGTTTCACTTCAAACGTACTTCATATATTATTTGATATCGAAACAATAATCCAAAGTTATTCGGCTTAATAAAGTATTTATCTACTCGAGTTGTCTCGACTCTCTACATCAAGATTAATGGACTGATTTTAAAAAAATTAAAAGAGCTATTAGTTGTCTCGACTCTCTACATTAAGATTACATGTAATAGCTAGTGCTTAAAAGAGCTATTTAAGCTCAAAATTAAAAGTGTTATACTCCCTCCGTCCCTAAAAGATTGTCACATTTTGACTTTTGGTGGTCAACAAAACACGATTTAAAACATAAATATCCATTATTGTACATGCAAAAAAAGTATAAAAAGTTAATATTTCAAAAATATATATTGAGACGAATCTAACAAGGTCCCACAAGACTATATTATTTCTTATCGTTTAATGGGAATTCATGATCAAATTTTGTAATGTTTGACTAACAAAAGTCAAAATGTGACAATCTTTTAGGGACGGAGGTAGTATAAAATAAGTCCTTTTACACTAATAGTACATTTTGGCAATTAGTTTATGGATGGTGTGTATGTGATTGTGACAATTGAGTAAATAACGTTTGGGCGAGCCTGCAAACAACATTAGACCGAATAATGCATGGGTTGCATTTGGGGGAAAACGTTAAATTGCTGCAAGATCTAATGGATGCCAACTAATGTCGGATGTTTTCATAATTTAAATGATATTGTCATAAACACTTTCAATTCTGTTTTTCATTCAGTATTTAATCCATGTAACTTTTGTATTTCCTTCCCCTGCACATGTCACAGCGACAATGGGCAGAGGTAGTACCTTGTTTTATCATATTTCAATTATCAAAAAAAAAATTAAGGTGACTAATCAGACAACTTATAAGTTGCATGCACATTACATGAAGAATTTTAATAATAAATTTTAATTGAATAAAGTACTACTTTAATTTATCTTTAAACATAAACTGGTGTCCCTAGACGGACGACGTTCTCATCAGCCATTGGTTTCGCCATCACCATCAAGGCATTAAAATAATTTTAAAATGACTCAGTCATTAGTATATTTATCTCGCTTAAGGAGGTGTAAATTAAATATATACTCATAGATTCATATATATGTTAACAATACATCAATTCGTTTATGTAACTAATTGATTATATATGAATAATGCTCACTATCAAGGGCTAATATTATGTTTCAGGGGTAAAATGAAAAAAAAATGAAGTTTGTAGAGCACATTGAGGCTTACAAAAGTAATAAGGGGCATTTTGAAATTTTTATGATAAAATTAGAGAAGAGTTTTTTCTTATGTGCTAACACCATATACCATGATAGCACTGGATAATATAGTCATTTTAGTTTTTAACTAATTAAGCTAATTTTGAAATTGTGTTGTTAAAGGCTTTAATAATTGTATCTATAATCGAAAAAAAACACAAAAAGTTGAAAAATCCTTATTCGCCCCTCTAAGGATCACGTATTTCGTGATATTTTTCATCACTATAATACTACCACATGCTCTTCATCAATCCAAGGTCTACTGAACTAAATGGTCGCTATATTACCTAATAAAATCAATCTCATAGGCTATATTTCTTGTCAAATTATTGAAAAATCAAAACATTTGAAGGGGATGTTTCATCCTTAATCCCATAGGCTTTAGCAATTCAACAGGTTGCAGTACAAAAACAATCTCTAACTGGAAAGAAGAGACTATCTACTAAAAGCTTCCAGACTTCTATAGCTCGTGAATACATAACAAATAGAAACAAATCTGACGCATATCCCGCAATTTACCTCCTCGCGACTCCCCAGGGAAGGGGGCGACGGGGTCGTTAAGGTTGCGGTTCAACCTTTTTTTATGAATGCATAACCTATAAAAACAAATCTTCTATTTATACAATCCTTATGGCTTTAATGATCCAATCAATCAAAATCTCTTCGGTTTTCTGATTGATGACGACAAGTGAGCAACATCCATTTGGACGTTCCTAACTGGAACAGAAATTTTGGGAATGTTTCAGTCGTCTTATTCAAGAGATCTAAGGTAGTTGCAGCCTCCTATCAAGCTTCGAGCGTACAAGAATTACCTCCATTATGCTCCTTTTAGTTTAGCTTGATTGAACAGCAAGAACTTATGGGTAGCGAGTATAAGAACCCAAGTCGAAGCAGAGATCTTTTCTTTAATCATTAACAGTAGCGCCGAGCTTAAAACGGTCTTCAGAATTTGCGCCTGTAGCCCCTTAAAGTATCCCGTTACCCCTTCTTTTCTATATATAGCATATATGACACCCGAGATCGTCTTATGCGCTTTCTGCTTGCGTTTACTTTTCTCTGCATCACTTGTTTCAGCAGCCTGAATCATAACTTTACACCTGAAAGAGAAGCTTCTTAATCCAAAGTGGCAAGCATGAAAAGATCATTCAATGACAAGATAAATGGTGAAAGAATAGCCACCTGATTGCAGGATATGTCAAACAAGTAGCAATGCTTTTGGAGACGGCACCTAATACAAAAGCTGAAAAGGCTGAAAGTACTTCCGGTGATTCGCCCTTGTTAACTCTATCAGATTTCCCTTTGAGGAGTCTATTTTTCAATTGATCAAAAACTGTGTACTGCAAAACAGAATAGCGTAACATTAGCATTTTCTAATGATCAAAATATACAATTTAGCAAAATAAAGGAATTTAACATGTCTCGATAAATATTTTTTTGTAGCAGGTCAGTCAGAATTGAAGTTAAGTCCAGTACATTAATAGCAGGGTTGGAAGTCAGCAAAAGAGAAATGCCAAGGCCATCAAATGCTTCACTCCAACTTCCTTCTGTTAGCATCTTCCAAAGACCCTTGGACTTTCCAAATTCACTCGTCTGCATCCTTGATGAAGCTGTATCTAGGGGCTACATGATATGGAGAGAGAAACTGAGAATAGAATTTGAAGCGACGATATAGACTAAGAAGTTGACTCAAGACACTTCGAATAATAATTTGGCATAGATTGGAAACATAAATAAATTAAATACAACCTCATTCTACCATCAAATACATTTTATGCAGTATAATTCACAACTATTTAGCACCAGATTCAACTGCATTTCTTTCCATCTCATTCAATGGGAATGTAACACACGAACACTAAAGTGCCAACTCCCAAGGAGGTCCATCAATGAATCAGGCTCTTCCACATTATACATCAGAAATCTCTATCTTGCTACCAGATATCATTCTTCACCTTTATACTTAAACAAAAACTTAATATGCTGGAAGCAAAAACAATGTATTTTCTTTAAATCAAGATTAAAATTTTAGCATGTGTATATAATACAAACACACTTAAGGTAGCCATTTAAGTTCCTTGAGTTCATTTTATTAGCCTGAAGGTTCTCTGATCTGATAGAAATAGATATATTCTTTCTTTGTCGTCAAAAAGCATGTGTTTGAGCCATCCTATCTCGGACAATCAGGAGACCACAAATGGAATTCAAATAATGCTAAACAACACCTGAAATATATTGCATCTTACCTGGGTTACAATTGCTGTACAAGCCCCAGCTACAGCTGCAATAACTAAGTTTGCTTTTGTTCCGATAGATTTGAAACCAGTTCTTTGTAAGTAGAGTTTCTTAAAGTAGCTATACCCATAGAAATAGATGAACTGTGAAACAAAAGACTGCAAATTTTTAGTGCCAAGACCCTGGTACAATGAGAAAACTTGGCCCTTCGATAATGCTTCCCATAAAACGTCTGACAGATTCCTGCAACCAGAAGATGTACAAGGCTTAATCATTTTGGGTAGATAAAACAAAAAGGTATCTAAAATCTCACCATGATATCATATGATCGCGGCTACAACAATAATTATACAGTTTGGCAACTGGGGTCAACAGAAGATTAAGTACCCAAAAAGAAGATCTAATCAGACATTGAGATCATAATAAACGTGAAAGAACATAAGCTTATATACTTCATGAACCCAAGGATGGGCAATATCGCAGAGTCAGTATTAGCAGACTTGCAAATTATAACTACATATTTTCAGGGTTCTATTAAATACAATTTCACTACCAAACACCTACTCTTAGCTTTGTCCTTTTAGTTTTAAGGTTTACTTAATTTCCAACATCTTACGGCGGTGCTAATCAGACAACAAAGGGAGCTTTTTACAAATTCTGGCAAATGTCCTTCTAAACTGAGAAAAAATTGTCACTAGAACCCTCTTCCTAGTATAAAGAACTGAAGTATGAGGGCGCTTAGTCGCCCATCTGCTTACAGGTAATTACAACAGAAAAACATATATACTATAATTTGCAGCTGAATGGATAGCCCTCAGGGCACTAAACTTACACTCTCAAATTATTTGCATTACTCTAAATGAACGACACTATTATCGTTGCAACAAAATTCAAGTGTTCCCACAATACACGTTAACACAAAACTGACTATTTGTTCTTGCAATCTACCCAATCTGACATGGATATGATTTATATACCCCATAGACGCGTGACATGAACAATACAACAACAACGTACCCCAATGCCTCTACAGATGGTCTTGCCTAAGGTGGTTGGGGAGTCGATTGTAAGCAACCTTACACATGTGATAAGTGATAACACAGACTTTGTTTCTGAATTGACCCAAGATAAAGTGCAAAGACTGTCAACTACTTTACAATAGATATGAAGAGGCAACGGTGAATTCTTCCAAACTCTGTTCGCTCCAGAAGTATGATTTTACGAGTGATAAACTCCTCTAGCCCTTTACCAGTATCGGTAACAGTCGTATCTGCTCTCAGATATCATACTCCCTCCAATTAAACTGGGAGGTCCTTTTCAAACAAATAGTCAATCATTTACTGAAACAATAATTCAGTCATATTTCTTTCGAGTCTTCATTAAAAAGATCATACCATTACATTCTACATAAGAAACCTCATATTTCAAATTTTGAACATTAAAAAACATATACTGAATATTTATAAAATTAGATCACATTAAAAAGTTAGTTTTTTCAGTCAATTAGGCAAACCTCCAGTTAAACTGACATTGAATTAGTTTTCATATATTGCTTTCATCTCCATTTAGTCACAAAATAACATATCACTAAGACATTTCCATGTTAAATTTCATAATAGTGAAGTCCATAAAAATAACAGCCCTGTACAAATTTCACCAAATATTATACATCATATATAAAAATAAAATTTAAAAAGCTGATTTTTAAATTTAAAAAGTCTAACCAAATCCAGAACTAGGCTAATGGTAATACGATATAAATCGAAACAATGAGTTATGGTTCGAGTCATCACAATAACATGAGTCAATTGTGAGAAATTTTGCTAAATAACACGAGTCAATAAAATAAAATGAAGTGAAACATAACACTTTGTTTTTCAACTTTAATAAATCAAGAACACTAAGAAGTTGTCATACTCCATCTAACAAAGCCATCAAACTTGCCGAATCCAAAGTCCTTTGAGGAAAACATAAAAATGTTCGAATTCTTTTCTTTCTTTTTTTAATTCGAATGAGCCTAATTTTAGGCGTTCTTAATTCCCTGGAATGAGCATCACCCCATCAACGAGAAGAATCAATAGGTGTTTCATGATTAAAACATTTAGAGTATTTCAAATTGATCGTCAAATGACACCTAAATCCGAGTCTGTGTAAACCACACTTTCCTTAAAACAAATTCGACCCGCCTCTCATACGTGCTTAGTACTACCAACCGCCCGTCTCCCACCATAAAAACAGATATAATAATTGGCAGAAGAAGCACTCTAATCCACACTACGATAAATCGAAGCGATATTAAAAACGATAATCTAATTCGGGATGTATATGAAACCTGTATTTAAAGTGACCCGTTTGTGATCGGAGCTCAGCTTGGAACTTGGCTTTACATGTATCGAGTGGGTATAGTATGGTTGTGCTCACCACCGCTCCGACAGCTCCCGACGTCGCCTCCGATATCGACTCCAAATCCGCCCCCATTCTTCAATTATTCCCTTTCTCCTATGTCTTTTTTTTTGGGGAAATTAATTGATGTAAAAATGAATATTATAATTAAAATGGTGGACTATGATCGCGTGAGAAACGTGGGTAGGTAGAAAAGGAGGGGAGCTGTACAAGTTTGAATGTGATTTATTAAGCCGGCATGGGAGAGCAGTCGGCTATACACATTAAAACAGTGCAACCCCACGGGTTGCCCCAGTGGTTAGGGTGTATGCAGATTGCTCCAATTGGCATGGGTTCGAACCTCGCCAGCGGCAGTTTTGGGAGTTTTATCCCAGGCTAAGTGCGCAGCGTAGACAGGCCTCCATACACTCTGGTCCTGGGGATCATACCGTGATTTACTCCCTTTCAAGCTGTGGGTTCGGCGTGAGGGGGCACTTAATGTGAGCGTGATCACATTTTGCTCCAATTAAAACAGTGCTTTTTTAGGAGTGAAATTATTATTTTACCTCCAATTTAACTTTTATATCCACATAGGGAGTAGTGTTGTTAAAGGATTGGGTAATCTGGAACCCGTTCGTTATTCGACTCGAAAAATTCGGGTCCGTTACCCGCTCGTATCCTTATCGAGCGATACTCGAGTATCATTTTCACTCGATACCCGATTTGAAAAACCCGTGGCCGCTCGTTTATATTTTGATGTTTTATGTTTATATAATATATATGTTATACTTTAACCATAACTAATTTCATTGACCAATATAAAACTAGTATTGAAAAGAATTTCCAGATTTGCATTTCGACAATTAAATTTTGTTGCAGATAACCTAAAATATTTCTTTTTAAATAGAATTTAGAGGTAACCCGGCACCCGCTCGTCGCCCGACTAAAAAAAACCCGGCTTGATACCCGCTCGTGTCCTTATCGAGCGATACGAGTGTAAAAGGTTTGCTACCCGGCTCGTTAGTACCGGGTAATTACCTGGCTCGGTAAAATTGAAATCCGGCCGGGTAACCCGTTACTCGCTCGAACCCGGCTCGTTTGAAGCACTAATCTTAGGAAGGGGTAGAGTTGTAATTTTAAAGAAAATTTGCTGTTTTGGTGTGTGTGATCTGGATGGGAGAGCAGTCGGCTATACCCATTAAAACAGTGATTTTTTTAGAAGTGAAATTACTAATTTCACCTCCAATTTAACTTTTATATCCAAATAGCGAGGGTTAGAGTTGTCATTTTACGATGAAAATTTGCTATTTTGGTATGTGTGATCTGGATGGGAGAACAGTCGTGTGCGTTTTCTTCTTGGAAGGCGTGAAACAATTAGATAGTGTTTGTAGGACTGTAGATACCATTTTGTCCCTCATGCGAGGTACGTGTTTAAGTGAACCAAGTTTCAATGGGGGACGAAATAGTCATTCTGTTCAATAAAAAATAAACATAAGTAACATATAAAATTACATAAAAACATTAATAAATCTAGATAACATAGTTGATGACTAAATTTTTTTGCCTTCATAAGTTATTTACTGAATTTTATTATTTAATTTGTTGAGTGATACTTATCACAATTTTTCGTCGTGATATTTATTACAATTTGTCAAAAGAAACAGAGTGAATAACAAAACAAATTGCATATTGTGAAGAACAAATGTGAAAAAAAAAAGTTCTTTACTTCAGTATCACGGGAAGCATATGTAGGCCGAAGAGTTGTGTCTTTTTTTTTAGGTTTGTTATATATAGAGAGGAGTCTATTTTTTTTTAGAGAAATAATAGTGATGGAGGTAAATAATATTGATAGCCGTTTTAATCTAAAATAATAGTGATATTATTAATTGATTAACAAGTATAACATTTTGAGTATTATTCAATAGATAATATTAATATTTTACAATACTCTTGTTTCATTGATAATTAATCTCATAGTTAATCTATATGACTTTTTTATGAAGTCATGTGTCCTGACTAGTTTTTGCATTATTATTTATTTTGTTATTATTGCATTTGATAAATTAAATTTATTTCGTCATTTCGTTAAATTAAATCATAAGTTTTGTTTGGGGGTAATGCTATATATAGTACCTTTATATATATAGTACTCAACTAATTTTATGAAAATTCCCTTTCAATTCAATTAAAAGATAAATTTTGGTTTTATTTCCAATTTTCCTTCTTTCACTAATCCTAACTCTCTGTGACTCCATTGTAGTTTCTTCATTCAAAAATTGACAATAGGTTATCTATCAAATGGGTGATCGGCAATAATTATATTTTGGAGACGTCAACCCTTAGAAATTAAAAAATTAGTTGTATAATTTTAATTACAGAAAAACTGCATTTTGTTTAATTCACAACAAAAATCTCTCGAACAAAAGAAAAGAGTAAATGTTACTCATGATTCATACATCGAAACCACATAATGAACGTTCTTATCAATTGTATATGCAATATTGTTTTAGTTTACTGTTGTCGTAGTATGTAGTCTTCGAAATCGAGTTATGTATCGTTTCGATTGTTTAGGCTTTTATTCAAAAGCTATTTACTAGGTTTAATAATTTGCTATATAAATTTAGTTAACTGGTGGTTCATTTCAACTTTTTTTACCGTTGATGAGAAATGATAACACATAACATTTACCACAAATCTATTGTTGCAGACAGAAGACACTTTTAGCCTAAACATGTGATAAAGAACCAAAAACGGTGATGAAAAATACACTTTTAAAAATGATGATAAAATGTTACAGATTGAAGATGGTGACAAAACCATGAATTGTGATGTTGGAGAGAGTAATTTGTGGTAGAGGGAAGGCTGCAAAGAGAAGAATATGAGAAATGAAAATGAATTTTTGGTTCTACGTAATTTTGAAGCAGATTCAATCCATCCTTGCCTTAAAGCCGAACATCTACAATGATTAGTGATGCAATCTTTGGTTAACAAAAGAAGATTTAAAACTAATCAGTTTGAAAATGAATTGTCTTTGCTTGTAAATATTCATAATTTAATTAAAAATCACCTATGGTCTCTAAATAGGAGATCGATTCATTCTTCAGAGGTAATGTAATTCAGAACGTCAAATTACATGTATTTACTTTGACCTTTCTGAGGGACCTCATACTGACTTAGGTATCGGAGTGTATGTGGTCTTCCAAGACAATACTTTCAAGTACGATGGATTCTATTCAACGTATCGACTACCTCAAGAGTTAAACACATTAGGAAACCTAAGCCGATCCCAAAAGGACAATCTCAACAAGACAGACCAGAGCATCACTTAGTCCTTTACAAAGAGTTTGTATCGGACCTAATCCAGTGATACCAACCCGATAGTGACCTCAATTGAATCGGAACTATCACCTAGATTCACCTCGATCCAAACGGATCATATATCCTTTTTCTCCTTCCTATTTTCTTTGTCGAAGCAACTCTACCTTTACATCTTCCGTCATTTTTACAAGTTAAATCTTGTTTTGTCATATCCCTGCAGCACTTTTCTGTTTTCCAAAAGTTTATTTTGCAACCTTCTTCTTAAACTAAGATCACATCCATCTATACTCTTCCATCATCACACATCCCCTTCTCTTAGGTACTCCAACTCCCAGGAAACAAAATTATAAGCCGAAATCTACTTTAGTATAATAAATTATAATTTTTCATTTCCAATATATGTTTTATTTACTTTTTTTATTAAAATTGTCAAGTACTCTATGATATAGTGACAGTCAATTATCATTTTACATTTTCAATATATACATTTAAGAGTTATTTTTACGTTTTACTAATTTATGTGAAAATGACTAAAACTAAAACTAAAAGAAATGGGAGAGTTAAGAATTCTTTAGCAGAAACATACATGAGCAACTAACATTAAAAGAACAAATTTGTTGGTATTTAACCGTTAAAATAATATTTGACCAAATCAACACTACAATAGTAGAACTTTATTTGCCAAATATTGAATCAAAACATTTATTCAGTAATTAATATTATTGTCATACATCAAATAACTCAAAAGTAGAAACACCATATAATTATATTTTTGGATCTTCACTAAGTACATAATCCATTAAATGTACAACTAGGAAATTGAAAATTGCATACTTTGCTCCATCTAATCCTCTTTTCTATTGCAATTGGACAAGCATCTTGTACTGATGATAAACATTTGCAAGAAGAAGAAAACTTTTGCACCAAATTGCAACAATTTTCATTTGGATCTATTGGCTTCACCAGCTGCCTCCACATTCTCGTACTTCTAGCACATTACAACTTTGTAATTCTTCAACAATTTCCGCTGCTATAACAAGAGACATTGTAACCATTGAAATAAACAAAAAGCTTAAAACTTTGCTCATATTCATATTTAACAAAATATTATAAGAAAACAATTGACTCTTTTTCTAGTAGATGAAAGATTCTGTGAGCAAATAATTTATAGGAGAAGATGATATTAGGTTATGGAAATAAATTCTAAATATTAAATGAAATATCAAAATTGTTCACTATTTGAATGCTTTGTTGCTTAACATACTGCTAAATATACTGAATTGGTAGGTTATTTAGAAGAATACCATTTCTTGAAATTAATATGGTCAACCAATTTTAATTCACTTTCATACTTCGAAAATCTTTAATGTTCATTACTTTTTTGTCTAAACTTATTTATATTAAAACCTAATTTTCGGGGATTGATTGAATATATTATGATTTACCATTTCAATTCATCCATATATCTTGTCGTCCTAAGTATAGTAATAAATCATAGGCTAAGTTTTAAAAACTGAAAAACATAATAGTAATAATTAGAAGAAAAAAAAATCATAAGCTAAGTCATTTGTTTGTGCAAAATTCTAGTTGTTTCGATTTTTTATTTATTATCATTTTAACTTAAGAGAATGTACTATGAATTTGTAATGTTTGTTGATTACTCTTTAATTTAAATTAACAATTTTATCTAGTTCTTTTTATCTATATGAAAATGACTAAAATGACGAATAAATTTAAAGGACATTAAATTGTATACTCACAATAACTTATTAATTATGTTGATCCCCATCTTATTACCATGTTATTATTTTAATTTATTTCCATGTGTCCATCATATATTATATAATTAACATAATATAAATTTCAATATACTATAGTACTCCATATTTTGTGAACAAATAGAGACTCACAATATACACCTAAACTAAAAGGAGGCTATATATTAGTTTGGGACGATAACATAACTATAATAGAGAACTTTTAGCAGAAAATTTATTACACTAAACATGAACTAACTAAGGCTTGTGCGAACACAATTTCCTTCAACAAGTTTCCTATCTATCTATAGGTGCTAAGGTACTCTGAAATGATCTGTCTCCCAGGATACAATGGCTAAAACCAACCAACCTTATGAGCACTCTAAGCAGTGTATAACGACCTGATTTGAGTAATAACTATCCCCAGAGAATGTTTAAAATAATTTGCGTTTTTGTTATTTTTTCTCAGAAGTGGGATTTCACAGGTTTTATAGCTGGAATTGGGGAATTGTCATGAGCCACTCCATAATTCCTGTAATAATTATATTTTCTTAGAAGGTTATGGGTTCGAAACTCACCTCATCGCTAATTTACAAAAAAAAATGACTAACTTTTTGCTTAATATTGTTTGGTGACTTGTATAGAGAAAAAGTCTTTAGCACCGTTGATAATGGAGATATTATCACCCGGTTTCAAGCAATGAAAGAGAGAAAAATATCGCTTAAGTAGTTTTTATATATTGTTGTTACTTTTCATTAACTGCTTGAGTAAAAGAGTGACAGTTACTGTTTTCTCAAAAGGCTTGGGCATTCAAAAGTAGTGGGTACAAAACATGACAGTTACAGTTTTTCAAAAGGCTGACACCACTTCCGAAACAAAAGAAAAACAAGTCTTTCATCATTGACCCCAACTTTGCAATTATAATATTTTTCGTTCTCAATTTTGTAAATTTTTTATAACATTAGTTTTATAATTTTTTAAATAATACTCCCTCCGTCCCTAAAAGATTGTCACATTTTGACTTTTGATAGTTAACAAAACATGATTAAAAACGTAAATATCTATTACTCTACATGCAAAAAAATTATAAGAAGTTAATATTTCAAAAATATATATTGAGACGAATCTAACAAGGTCCTACAAGACTATATTATTTCTTATCGTTTAATGAACTTTCATGGTCAAATTTTGTTATGTTTGACCAACAAAAGTCAAAATGTGACAATCTTTTAGGGACAGAGGGAGTATAATTCAAGAATAATTCATAATGTACTTTTTTACTTTATAATTTTTATCTTATATTTTTGTTGATAAATAAATAATAAAGCACACAAAATATGTTTATTCTTCCTGATTGATCAACATAACTTACCTTGTTTTATTTAAAATCTTATACTATATTTTTACTTATATCAAATCGATAATATTATTATTGGGGTGCTTTCAATATTGTAGAAATATATTAATAATATTATAATGATAAAAAAATTCATAAAAAGTAGTTATTAAAAAAATAGATTTATCATTACAGAATAAGAGTTGACAAAATATAAATGAAGAGATAATGCATATATATGATAGGGTATATGTTGGTGTTATGATAAAGAAAAAATGAAATATTGTTTCAAATACCACATGTTTTGGAGTATAAAAGAATATTGAAAATATTTTGATTTTCGAACTATTCCCTGTTGTGAATAGTCTAATCAATAAATAAAAGAGTTTGAGCCATTTGTATTAGTGCAGTGGCGGGCTCAAGTTTTTCTCACGAAACCAATTGTAATAAATCCTATTATTAACAATATATGGAGATGAAGTATGATGAAGTATAAAAGTACAAGTGTTAAAATTGAAGCAGATTCAATCCATCCTTGCATTAAAGTCGAACATCTACAATGATTAGTGATGCAATCTGTTGTTAACAAAAGAAGATTTAGAACTAATCAATTGAAAATGAATTGTCTTTTCTACATAAACAAAAACATAGAAATAAGAGTGAGTGAGTACTAATTGAAAGTATAACAAGTAACGAAAATGAATGTCTCTATGAGATCATGCATATATGTTATCAAATACTCTCAAAGTCAATGTCATTGACATTTTAGTTTGCAACTTAAATATTTGACAAAAAATTGTTTTTCATTTATTCTTCTAATAATATATAGTTTAAATAGTTTCAATTAGATTAACAATATTATTTTCTTGTAAATATTCACAATTTAATTAAAAATAACCTATAGTCTATAAATATGAGACCGATTCATTCTTCAGAGGTAATTTAATTCAGAACGTCAAATTACATGTACTTACTTTGACCTTTGTGAGGGACCTCATACTGACTTAAGTATCGGAGTGTCTTTGGTCTCCCAAGACCACACTCTCAAGTACGACGGATTTCATTCAAACTGCATCGACTACCTCAAGAGTTAAAGACATCAAGAAATCTAAGTCGATCCCAAAAGGACAATCTCAACAAGACAGACCAGAGTATCACTTAGGGCCTGTTTGTTAAAACTGAATGTTTAAATCTGAAGTCTGAAGTCTGACAACAAGTGACTGAAAACTAAATGTCTGAATCTGAATGATAACTGAATTTGAATAATGAAATATTTAAGTGTTTGATAACAATTCAATAAAAAAAAGACTTAATTTAAGTCGAATTGACAAAATTGCCGCATAACATACTTCATTCATATATTTAAATTACTAAACAAGTCATTTGTATAAATATTATAATCTAAATTATAAATAGTATAAATATAATAATATGATTAGATAAATATTAAAATTTTATACAAAAGAATTAATGTCATTCAATAAATTATAGAATTATAAAGAAGATATAATCAAGGTAAATAAATATTAAATATTTAATTAAAATTTATAAAATCCAAAAAGTAAAATATAACATAAATAACGCCTAACAAACAAAAAATTATGATTATTAATCATATATATGTATCGATTGCCTCATCATTTCTTCATACATACATTATATCAAGATGTACAGTAATTGGACTATTCACCAATCACAAGCATTGGCAACATAAATCATTATCAACAATCACAATCGCAGCTATTAACAAAATTTGTACCCAAATCAACATGAAAATAATATTTTAACAATAATAGTAACAAAAAGATGCAAAAAAAAACTAAAAATTTAGTTTTAACCATAAGATAACATTATCATAATTAAAATATATAACATCAAAAATAAATTGAATTGAGAAAAAGAAAAATATTACTAATCCGTTTGACAGAAATTTCCTCATCAATTGAAGTAGATAATTTGGAGAAAAAGTGTTGAAGAGAAAAGAAACGTGTAATCTCTGAGGTTAGATTTGGGCAAATTGGTTTTTTGAGAGACTTGTGGGATTCAGTCATTAAGAGGAGAAAAATAAGTAGCAAATTTTGACTTAAAATTTTGTTAAGGATTTCATTCAGATATGAATTTATTAAGTACTTAAATTTTTTTGTTAACAAACAGACTTAATGAAATAAGTACTGAATTAATTAATTTTAAGTACTTAATGAATTTAACAAACAAGCCCTTAGTCATTTACAAAGAGTTGGTACTGGACCTGATCCAGTGAAAACAACATCGATAGTAACCTCAATTGAATCGGAACTATCACCTAGATTCACCTCGATCCAAACGGATCATATATCCATTTTCTCCTTCCTGGTTTCTTTGTTGAAGCAACTCTGCAAATATCCTTCTCTTGCCTGCCCCTTCTAGGGACTAAGCGTCGTCTTTTTTTACAGTTTAATCTTGTTTTGTCATATTCCTGTATCACTTTTTTGTTTTTCAAAAGTTTATTTTGCAACCTCCTTCTTAAAGTAACATCACATCCATCTATACTCTTCCATCATCCACACATCCCATTCCCTTAGGTACTTCAGCTCCCACAAAAGCAAAATTATAAACCCAAGTCTGCTTTACCAAACCACACCACTATTACTCTTTATCATTTTAGTATAATAAATTATAATTTTTCCTTTCCAATAAATATTTTGTTTACTTTTTTTCATTGAAATTGTCAAGTATTTTGTGATATAGTGACAATCAATTATCATTTTACATTTTCAATATATTTTTCTAGTTATTTTTGTAATACCTGGCCCAAAGTGGGTGATATGATATGTTTGATATGATTTGATTGGTATTACTCATACCATCAAGATGCATCTTCTTTTCGGTAGCCCAACTCAGAAGAACTCCAAGGTTAAGCGTGCTTGACCTGGGGTAATTCTAGGATGGGTGACCCACTGGGAAGTGTCCCGGTGAGCACGTGAGTGAGGACAAAACGTGCTGGAAAGACTCGTGGTGGTTTGTGAGGCCAGTCCATCAAATCAAATAACGTTCTGACCCGGTTTCGGGGGCGGGGCGTTACAAATGGTATCAGAGCGGAGCCGTCTGGAATTGTGAGATGAGTCTCACACGGACGGTAAGGTCCTGGATGTGGATGTGGATGTGGATCAACGAGGACGTTGATTGTTTAAGTGGGGGAGATTGTAATACCTGGCCCAAAGTGGGTGATATGATATGTTTGATATGATTTGATTGGTATTACTCATACCATCAAGATGCATCTTCTTTTCGGTAGCCCAACTCAGAAGAACTCCAAGGTTAAGCGTGCTTGACCTGGGGTAATTCTAGGATGGGTGACCCACTGGGAAGTGTCCCGGTGAGCACGTGAGTGAGGACAAAACGTGCTGGAAAGACTCGTGGTGGTTTGTGAGGCCAGTCCATCAAATCAAATAACGTTCTGACCCGGTTTCGGGGGCGGGGCGTTACAAATGGTATCAGAGCGGAGACGTCTGGAATTGTGAGATGAGTCTCACACGGACGGTAAGGTCCTGGATGTGGATGTGGATGTGGATCAACGAGGACGTTGATTGTTTAAGTGGGGGAGATTGTAATACCTGGCCCAAAGTGGGTGATATGATATGTTTGATATGATTTGATTGGTATTACTCATACCATCAAGATGCATCTTCTTTTCGGTAGCCCAACTCAGAAGAACTCCAAGTCTAAGCGTGCTTGACCTGGGGTAATTCTAGGATGGGTGACCCACTGGGAAGTGTCCCGGTGAGCACGTGAGTGAGGACAAAACGTGCTGGAAAGACTCGTGGTGGTTTGTGAGGCCAGTCCATCAAATCAAATAACGTTCTGACCCGGTTTCGGGGGCGGGGCGTTACAATTTTTACGTTTTATCAATTTATGTTAAAATAACTAAAACTAAAACTAAAAGAAAGGGGAGAGTTAAGAATTTCTTAGTAGAGACATACATGAGCAACTAACAATAAAAGAACAAATTTGTTGGTATTTAAACGTTAAAATAATATTTGACCACATCAACACTACAATAGCAGTACTTTATTTGCCAAATATTGAATAAAAACATTTATTCAGTAATTAATATTATTGTCGTACATCAAATAACTCAAAAGTAGAAACACCATATAATTATATTTTTGGATCTTCTCTAAGTACATAATCCATTAAATGTGCAACTAGGAAATTGAAAATTGCATACTTTGCTCCATCTAATCCTCTTTTCTATTGCAATTGGACAAGCATCTTGTATTGATGATAAACATTTGCAAGAAGAAGAAAACTTTTGCACCAAATTGCAACAATTTTCATTTGGATCTATTGGCTTCACCAGCTGCGCTCCACATTCTCGTACTTCTAACACATTACAACTTTGTAATTCTTCAACAATTTCCGCTTCTATAACAAGAGACATTGTAACCATTGAAATAAACAAAAAACCCAAAACTTTGCTCATATTCATATTTAACAAAATACTGTGAGAAAACAATTGATTTTTTTTTTGTAGATGAAAGATTCAGTGAGCAACTAATTTATAGGAGAAGAGGATATTAGGTTATGGAAATAAAATCTAAATATTAAATGAAATATCAAAATTGTGCACTATTTGAATGCTTTATTGCTTAACATACTGCTAAATACACTAGATTGGTACGTTATTTAAAAGATTACCATTTCTTGAAATTAATATGGTCAACCCATTTTAATTCACCTTCATACTTCGAAAATATTTTATGTCCATTACTTTTTTGTCTGAATTTATTTATATAAAAACCTAATGTTTGTGGATTGATTGAATATATTATGGTCCACCGTTTCAATTCCTCCATATATCTAGATAATATGTTGTCCCAAGCATAGTAATTATGTTTTTAAAAAATATGCTCTTAGGGCACATGTTAAGAGTTTATGATGAAAATAAAATGTGATAATTATAAGCATATAAGGAAACACAATTGAAAAATGTTTCCATATCAAGTTTTAAATTCAAATTTTCCATCAAATACTTCCCTTTATTAGCATCTTAACATTGCCTTAAGGGCAAACCGTAGTAATTAATCATAAGCTAACTTATTTGTTTGTGCAAAATTCTAGTCCTTCCAATTTTTTATTTATTATCATTTTAACCTAAGAGATTGTACTTAAAAATTTGTAATGCATGTTGATTACTTTTTTAATTTATATTAACAATTTTCATCAATTTTTTTTATCTGTATGAAAATGACTAGAATTATAAATAAAGAATTTAAAGGACGTTAAATTGTATACTCCCGATAATTTATGAATTATGTTGATCCCCAATTCCCCATCTTATTACCATGTTGCCTTAGAATCGAACATCTACAATGATTAGTGATGCAATTTTTTGTTAATAAAAGAAGGTTTAAAACTAATCAATTGAAGATGAATTGTCTTTTTAGCATAAATAAATACATTGAAATAGAAGTGAGTGAGTACTAATTGAAAGATAAAAAGTAAAAAGTATGACAAGTAATGAAAATGAATGTCTCTATGAGATCATGCAAAGATGTTAGCAAATACTCTCAAAGTCAATGGGTAATACTATATATAATACCTTATATATAGTACTCAACTAATTTTACGGAAATACCCTTTCAATTCAACCAAACGATAAATTTTGATTTCATTTCTAATTTTCCTTCTTTCACTAATCCTAACTCTCTCTGACTCCATTCTAGTTTCTTCCTTAAAAAATTGGCAATAGATTATCTATCAAATGGGTGATTAGCAATAATTATATTTTGGAGAGGTGAACCCCTAGAAATTAAAAAATTATTTGTATAATTTTAATTACAAAAAAACTGCATTCTGTTTAATTCACAACAAAATCTCTGGAACAAAAGAAAAGAGTAAATGTTACTCATGATTCATACATCGAAACCACATAATGAACGTCCTTATCAATTGTATATGCAATTTGGATCATCACTAAGTGATTCATATGAAGATTTGGTTGCAATAATGTTTTAATTTACTGCTGTTGTAGTATGTAGTCTTCGAAATCGAGTTATGTATCGTTTCGGTTGTTTGTGTTTTTATTCAAAAGCTATTTACTTGCTTCAATAATTTGTCAACAATATACTATATAAATTTAGTTACCTGGTGGTTCATTTCAATTTTTTTTACCGTCGATGAGAAATGGTAACACACAACATTTATCACAAATTCATTGTTGCAGATAGAAGACACTTTTAGCCTAAACATGTGATAAAGAACCAAAAATGGTGATGAAAAAGACACTTTTGAAAATGGTGATAAAATATTGTAGATTAAAGATGGTGACAAAACCATGAATTGTGATGTTGGAGAGAGTAATTTGTGGTAGAGGGAAGGCTGCAAAGAGAATAATATGAGAAATGAAAATGAATTTTTGGTTCTATGTAATTTTGAAGGGTGTTTAAGTAATTTTAAGTAAGTACTATATATAAGAGTACTCTATAAAACATTTGCGTTTGTTTGGTTAATTAAGGATACTTAAACGGACTAGTAATCAGTAAATTGGGATTTGTGAGACTCTACTCTTATTTTTCTACTATATTACTTGACACGATCTTAACTTGACCCAAAATAGATAAAATTGTTTTGTCAAACTACGTTAATTGAAATGGAAACTAAGAAGCAAACTGACATAATAATTAAGGGGATATCTAGTACCCTATTTATGCTGTCAGGAATGTCGAGGCATGTCAGGGCAATTGCTACAGATAAAGGCCAGCATGTTTGTGGATCGACGACCAACCAAACTAGGGAGGAGAACAGGGATGGGGTGGAGTGTAAGGTTGAAGATGGTTTCTCTTTTTGTTTTAGCAGTTAAAGTATAATTTTTCCCTTTAAATAATCATGAATAAAATGTCTTTAAGAAGGTTATTTATTGAAAACATTAAGTGTAGGTGCCATTTTGAAAGTTCATGTATCAGAATTCAACCATGTACCTATTTGAAAGTTTAAGTAGTACAAATGTTGATTAGAAAGGTTGGAAAAAGTTCATGTGGCTATATGACTCATCCTCATAAAAATGACTAAACTACCTCCATTTAGTTAACTTTATCCCTTTTCTTCTTCCTTTTTCCAGATCACCACCTCCACCCTATTGTCCCTATCCCCTGGTAACCCCCCCTGGGCGCCTCTTCTACAACCCCCAATGCCCATCCTATATTATGGCGATCACCCCCCCCCCCCATCGATACTCATAACGACCACCTTTACCATTACCCCATATTGACTTTATCCCCACCATCGCTAACTCTTTAATTTGTTTCATTTCCCATAGTTTGAAGAAATGTAGCTTGATCCCTTTAATTCTTTTCCTAAAATTAAAATTGTTGGCAGTGAGGAGTTGATTTTTTCTTGTTCTTATTGATAGTGGAGCTGTGATAAGGGCGCCTTAATAAACTAAATGAAAGGTATTTTTGCCTGTCACTATTCATTTTTTAAAATTAAATTACAATTATTTATGGTCATTTCTTGAAGTGAAACACAAAACAAATATAACCAAATTTTTCCACTATGTGAGCGTGGTTTATGAATAAGCATCTCCATCAGTTTCATGTTGGGTTTTCATTTTGTTAAATCTAAAATTCTAGATAAGTCGTTATTTTTTCTATCTATCTCTTATCATATATCTTTTCATCCTTTTATGATTATCTATAGTTTCACTTCTAATGATTGAACTTAGAAGAATAAAAATGCTAATTAAAAATTAGAGGTGGAAGATTAAAAGTGACATTGGGTTGTTGTTGAGAGCTTGGGACATACATGAAATGGCCAAATTTGTTTATAATATATTTTTTTTATCTCATGGGGATCTGCAATAGTAAGAGGACAACTAACTCCATCTATCCCCATATTTAAATGAAAGACATGTGTTGAATACTTTCTTTTATGATCGTGTAACATAGATATCCTTAGTTAGTAAACCAGTGTTACACATATCTAACTTAGTTACATGATTGAAATGCACTATTTCAATTGGTATCATATAGTCAATTCTTCTTATACTTTTCTTTGATTTGTTAGAGGAAATGGATTGAATCAGATTTTGGACCAAGGAAGTGTGCTCCCTCGCATTATAGATGATATATTCTTTTCTACTACTAGAAGAATAGATACTAATAGATGAGATTATTTGAACTTGGTCACCATCTAGTTCTGAGTCCATAAGCCAATACTATTATCGACTTTTGAGATAAACTCTTTATTATGTAAATGCCAAATGTTAACACCTCGAAAACTAGTTCCTACTTTAACATGTTGATTCTTGTTGAGACTATTTCGCTTCTTAACAGTTGAAGAATCATTAGCAAAAATAAAGACATTTGCGTCTCTGTTCCTTTTGAACTTTTTTTGATTGTGTGAGCTTGATATCTAGTGTATCCATCTTGATCATGATCCTAATGATTTGTAACTATTGCTCATGATTTTCAGCGTTGAGAAATACTAGATCCTTATTCATGTTGTTTGTTTTTTCAACAGAGATCATTACAAGTAGCAGAAAGATAAAGTCCCTATTCCCTAGCACTTTTAAACTCCAATAATTTACTTTGAGGCTATTACTAAAAGTTTGATCGAGCTGTCATAAATTGTTGCCAAGTCTGAAATTTGAATAATAGACCTTGTCGAGTGGAGGAAGAAGGCGTATATTTGTGAAGTTTAGGACCGCAAGGGTTTATAATAATGGCAACAATAAAAAGGACGAAGGTCCGATGGTGTTGGAAGACTACCAACGAAAGAACGAGGTTTGGAAAGAGGTGGAAGAGTGGGGAATGATGGATGTGGAGATTGCTAAGCACGACAAAGTAATTATTCCCGCAAGTTCCCCGGCAAAGAGAGTTTGGTTTTATATACTTCACTTACTTCCAATTAAATTGACACCAAACCAATTCTTACCTATTGAGGAAGTTCCCTTAATCCAATCGTAGAAGAAGAACGTGAACTTGATGTAGATTGAGTTGGATTTATGATTCTATTGAACATATTTAAGTAATTTTAAGACGGAATTCTAGAGTTGTGTTGAAATTGGGATTTCTCTAATAAGTTTTCACTAATTGGATATTTTAAACAAAAAAGGTCTGATCCAAGCAAGAAGAAAGAAGCTAAGAGAGGGAGGTACTTTCTTGTCCGCAATGTGAATATATTGACGTTCCACTTCTCCGGCGAGGGAGAGCAAATAAGTTTAGTTGGACTCCCCTTTAGAAATGCAGTTACAATTTCATTAATAAATTCTTGGGAATCCATATACGAAAGAAGGATAGTATGAATCTTATTTATCCCAACTATCTTTTCAAAAAAATTCTATATGCAAAGGTAAATAGATATACAATAGTTATGTGGCGCACTGGTGGTAGGAAATGAGGAGATTGTTTGTTAGATGTAGGGTCGTTGCAAAATCAGAATTACAAGTGACGAGCACATGGATGAGTGAAAGTCAACAGAGAGCAGAGATATCGAGTCCGGACGTGAGATTCTTGAGGAGTAGGTGATTAAAAACATAGAGTTTTTACGTACAAAATCTTATCTAACTTCTAATAAACTGATAAACTTAAATGATTGACGAAGAATAAAAATGGAAACTTGAAAATATGAATATAAATAATAATTGAAATACAAAAATCAAAACTCCATTCTTTATTACACTATCCAAATCCCAAATCAACCCACACAAATAGAGGCTAGGGTTTATTAAGGGTTTATCACCCCCTCCGACCTCATCTTCTCCAAATTGTCAAATTCACACGCACAATAAATGTCAATCGGTGGCAGCACCCCCTCCGCCGTCCGCATAGTTGTCGCCGGTGAGCCTAAAACTGGCAAATCCAGCTTGATCGTTACCGCCGCGGCCGATTCATTCCCACCCAATGTTCCGCCTGTTCTGCCACCCACTCGCCTCCCCGATGATATCTACCCCGACCGCGTCCCCGTCACCATCATCGACACCTCTTCCAGGTATATATATAGATAATATTACATATACTCAGCATATGTGTATGTAGTTGTAATCACGTGTTATGGTCTGTTTGGATTGAGGTAAAATTGGGAGTAAGGAAAGTCAATAGAAATTAATCTGAGAGAGCGTAATCGAGGTTAATTCAGGTGAATGTTTTAGAATATTGTTTGGATACTTTTTTATATTTTGGAGGTGAATCGAGGTGAATGAGGATGAACCATATTAAAAAGTAGGATTCACCTTGAATAATCTTGCTTTTGACGGATAATGATTTGACGATTAGTTTAGGGGAATGCAGGAGAATCTATTCCCTAAGGTGAAACCATTTTTACAACCCAAATGGGGTGAATGAGGAGAGTCACCTTTGGTATCCTAGCTGCAACCTAAAACAAACGTGTATCCGGTAATGGTTGTCCTTTCATTATGTTAAGGATTCATATGTCGAATTTTTATTTTATTTTTTTATATGGCTATAGAAGATATGTCAAAGCAAACAAATGTGCCTATACCCCCTATGTTGTATTCCAATGATATCAAATCAATAATTGTCAATTAGATCTAGTGAATCAACAAAATCTTCAATCTAGTAAATTTGAGTTGGGGTTTCAATAAATTCAGACTTTTTGTGTATATCGCATTAAAAGCACTACTACTGATCATTAACTTCCATATCTCTAAAAAGGGGCAGATAAATTTATGCTACAGTCGCTTCAACTTTTGGAAAAATTTAGAGTCTACTATGGAATCATAAGTTACTTTAGTGGAAGTATATTAATTGGTCCCCCTATATAATGAAAGTTTTTCATTAAATTGTGTTTAGTGAGTTTGGGTTTGTAAATATTGGTTCAAGAGAAGCCATTGTTTGTAGTATATGCATACACATTGTCACAAATTGGCTAGTTTTATATGCTGCATATATGTGTATATAGTTCTACTCTTGTTTGTAGTTGTATTTATAGCATCTGTATACAACATATATTTCAGAAAGATTACACATTTTTGAAGTTTGGCAGTTGAAATTTGTAAGTGTCGAAGTCAAGTATTTATTGTGTGTATATTCTACTCACTTCGTTCTTTCATTTTTTAATTTTGATGGTTGAATTTATTCATTGTGGAATCTAATGTTATTATATATGTTATATGATATATGGTGAAAAAAAAATCAAAATAATATTTTTAACTTAATATACTATTAACATGATAATTTTGATTTCAAATAAAGTTCTGTACCTTTTTTAGGTATATTTTAATAATGCGTGTATATATGTATGTAATACATAAACACACACATTATTATGTATTGTACATGCTTCATTCTATGAAGATTGTTTGATGGCCAAAATTAACAAACTTTTGTGGCCTTTATTGACAACATTAATATATTAATGTAGATAGTCTTGATTAAAGTGATGAATAGCGTTTAGCAGTCCGTAGCGGTTTAACTCCAAAAATCAGATATTGCGCTGCTATTTTCTGCTATTCGCCTCTATTTTCCGTGATATATTGCTAAACGGTGTAGCGCTAATCTGCTGCTTGCGCCGCTATTCACAACTTGGTCTTTATTTAAATTAAATTATGTGTGACAATTAAGGCTGCAAAGTTGTTAATTTTGACCACCGTCATACTGGACAGGCTTTTTGAAATCAAGGGAGTACTAGATAAGTTAGGGACGAGATCGAACTAGGATGCAAAAACCCTACGTGGTCTGTCACTAGTTAGTAATTTTAGCTTGTTTGTGGATGTGTCCTATTTTCTTTCAATTTTAGATCCCATAACTGCATTGATAGTGGACAAATAAGGGAGGCATGCTGGATTGCTTGAAACTTGTACCTTGCATTAATAAACTTTTCCTTTGTCTTGATTAGAACTAAACCTTTTGCACTCTCCATTATCACAGTGGAGGATTAATGTACAAGCCTTGGGTTTTGAGGAATATGAAAAGCTAATGTTTTGACTTGTAGCCTTGAGAACAGAGATAAGCTTTTTGAAGAACTGAAGAGGGCCGATGCAGTTGTGCTTACCTATGCTTGTGATAGACATCAAACTCTAGATAGGTTGAGTACCTTTTGGCTTCCTGAACTTCGCCGACTTGAGATTAAAGTTCCAGTTATTGTGGTCGGTTGCATGCTGGATAAAAGGGATGATGACCAAGCAGTCAGTCTAGAGCAGGTGATGTCGCCAATAATGCAACAGTTTCGTGAAATTGAAACTTGCATAGAGTGTTCCGCGTTCAAGCACATTCAGGTAATGACATGCTTGCTACCATTAGTTCACCTCTTTCAATAATTTATGTTTTTATTGTTTGTATGATGCACATTGTTGTCATTGCTAATTCATGCCAAGCAAAATCTTTCTTTATGTGGTATGGGGAGAGCAACAAAATCTTAAGAGTCCTTTGGGTGGTTTAGTTAAGAAGCAAACTTTTAGAGTTCTTTATGAGGGTGTGGGTAGATGTTGGAAACAAATCTCTCAAGTCTTCTAAAATAAATGGTTCCAGCTATATATTCATAGAACAACATTATTCATTAAAATCCACTCTAGGAAAGAACACCATATATTTTGCTTTAACCATCTTAAGATCCTAAGATGGTTGGGGGATGCATAATTACAGGGTTCTTTGTTTGGGGAGTGTTTTAAGCAAAATCTTGATGGTTTGTTTTTTGGTGCATGGATGAAGTAAAAAATTCTGTGTTTTATGCATAACCATTTAGACACGGTGGAAAAAGAGAAAGGTTCTAGTTGGTTACTGTTCTGCTGTTTCTTTTTCTGGACTTTTACCTATGTATTGAAATGCAGATTCCAGAGGTTTTCTACTATGCACAGAAGGCAGTGCTTCATCCAACAGCTCCCTTATTTGACCAAGAATCTCAAACATTGAAGCCGCGATGTGTGAGAGCTTTAAAAAGAATATTTATTCTCTGTGATCGGGACAGGGATGGTGCTCTTAATGATGCAGAGTTGAATGATTTTCAGGTACCCCCTTTCCCTTTTTCCTCCCTGCTATGATTATTGAGTAATAGGCCCTCTCTACTATGAAATTTTTTAAGGATATGGTTACTGTTTGTGTAGGTGAAATGTTTTAATGCTCCTCTTCAACCTTCGGAAATTGTCGGCGTTAAGAGGGTTGTGCAAGAGAAGTTGTCTTTAGGAGTCAATGATCATGGCCTTACACTTACCGGTTTCCTCTTTCTCCATGCACTATTTATAGAAAAGGGGCGCCTTGAGACAACGTGGACAGTCCTAAGGAAATTTGGGTACAATAATGAAATAAGACTGAATGATGATCAACTTCTTCCTCCACTTAAAAAATATCCTGATCAGGTATTTTCTCTTCTTGTGGATTCTTCTTTTGATGGTTAACAACATTACAATAATTTCAACCCCCTCCCCCTACATGAGATTCGAATCCTTGACCTCATTTATTAAGGGTAACTAAATATAGATTACTGTTACAGCAAGGCTTTTGGTATTCTATTGTGTTGCTTGTATGTCGTGGAGCAAGGGAATGTTCATTTCGTTGGACTATGTTATCCTCCTTTGGTTTACGTGCTTTGACTTATCATGTGGACTTCAACTAAACTCGACTAGTTTGTCAGAAATGTGTAGAGTATGACAATATTTTTAACTTACTTTCTCTCTGGGTCTACTCTTTCTTGTTTCCGTTTGTAAGGCCCCAACCCAATATCTTGAAGTAAGGAGGGTAGAGACATATGTCTCATTATTTAGTTTCTCTTGTTCTGTCAATTATTTGTTTCAGGGTCGTTCTTCTGGATTTTAACTTGAACTTCGACATTAAAAGGTTCAGAAAATTAATGAAGTAATTTAGAATAGAAGATAACTCATACACCATGTGAACATTGTTTGTAGTTCTAATTGCCAAGTGGATGTGTTGCAGAGTGTGGAGCTGACAAATGAAGCTGTGGACTTCCTCAAAGGAATTTTTATCACCTTTGACATTGATGGAGTATGTATCACTTATTGCCTTGTGTATTTAATTAAATAGTATAATTTCCCTTTATTGTGAATTGCTTCCTATCCTTCGACTTCTACGGATCGAATAGAATCTCAGTATGTTCAGTTTAAATCTTTCTTTGTGTCATATTGAACTGATATTCCACATCGTAATGTGTTAATAATTGAAATTGTTAATTCTTTGTTCATTTTGTCATAGTTTGAATATTTGAAATTTTAAACCTAGTAGTGAAAGCTGGCTTTTGAGTAACATTTTTTTTACAAGTTCAATGGTAGCCAGGATGCATTGTATAGTTTGAATCTTTCTCCATCTATTTAGATTTGTTTGAGTGGTTTGCTTTACAAAAAATGTAACACACTTTGACGTAGCTCTCATTAATTCCCTTCATTTCAATATAATTTGGTCAATCTAAGACTTAGATCTGAGACATCCTGAAGGAATAACTTTCTGCAACTTATTGGGGAAGTGGGAGTATTCTGTTGCACTTTTAGTTGCATGACTTCTTAATATTTGACTTTCCCATTCGTTTACAATTACCAGTCCCCTTCTTTAGGCCATTGTCACTGTACCTATTTGGAACTCAAATTGACATTTTTTCTCACCTACATGTTACAAGGATTCCTATTCTGCGACTTTCAGATCTCACCTGAGCATTTTATCTGGAAGTTATAAACACTGAATATTTTTATACTCTGACTGTCTGTCTAATATTTTATTAGGATGGCACCCTCAGCAGTGAAGAGATCGAAGAACTATTCTCCACAGCTCCCGACAAGTAAGAAGTTACTCGAACATTTATATGATACTTATGAAGAAAATCCATACAGATGCGACCTGTTCATAGCATGATCCCTGTGATAACAGGGAGGCTGTTTCCAAATTGACCCAAGAGTGAAGTGCAAACACTCTCTACTACTTCACAAGTGTAGGTAGTGTATGAGCCATTTTGATTTATAGAATATTTGAACAAGATGCTGGATTGTATTTATACTCTTAGCAGCGTCAAACCAAAGGATGATGTGTTCTATTGTCTGTGCTATAGTGATGAAGTGTACTGGATTCAATTGATTCGTTTGGTTTCCATTAATTGTCCATCTCATTTAAACTTAGTCTTCTAGTCATATAAGTGTCCCAAAGGCTCAACTCCCTAGTCACCACCTTGTTTTCTAATATAGCGATGGCACGATTTAGTTGAAGTGATGTTTTTCCTAAATTTACACTTCGCATGTAATGTTTGCAAGTATTTGTCTTTATGTAACTCAGTATTTCCTGTTATTCTGCATATTAGCCCTTGGGAAGAGGCTCCATTTAAGGATACTGCCGAAAAAGATGTATTGGGTGGGCTTTCACTTGATTCTTTCTTATCACAGGTGATCCTTGTCCTTGCTTCCACTTTCAGTCAGATATGTGACTTACTTTTCAATTGCATTGTCTTATATTGCTTCAGCCGTGGAAAGTTGCATACATTGCCCTTCAGTTGCCTTAAATTGCTTCCTCCGAGGAAAACACATGCATTCATGTAACAACTAGGGTCCAAATGTTATGTGAAAAGAAAAATAAATCATACTTGAAGCTATCATGGTCATATGTGATGCTTTCTCCCTTATCATAGTATATTTTGAAGATTTTGAAGATTTCCATATGTGATGCTTTCTCGCTTATCATACTTGATTATCTATCTGTATAGTCATGGAATACATTTTGAAGATTGCCATATGAAATGTGTTCTCCCTCATCATTGTCTTATGATAACACCTATTTCTGAGGTTGCTATTGTTTTTCTAATGGGTTGGTTCTGTGTCTCTACTGTTGGCAACATGTGTCTCCAGGTGCTTGTAAATGTTTGTATCCACTTGAGTATGTTGATAGCTGATTTCTTTGTGACAGTCATTTGTGGTATGATATCCATAATTTTAAAATTGGTTTATTTACAGAAACCACCTTAAATTTGATTGATATATATATCTGCTATTTATTTATTTAATTGTTTTTCGAGTGGTGGGGGTGCATAGGTATTGTGTTAAATCGAAAGAAACATTCATCAAATATCTTCAGTTAGCGATGTGAGATTGGGTAGAAAGACACGATTGATTTAATGGAAGGTTTAAAACTTATTTTCACATTATGAGCTTAGGATATTAATACAAACGTTACATACAATTCGGTAATAACAATATTGTTAATGATCGGTAATATTTTATTTAATTTCTTTTAATTACTGATTTAAGATTTTAAGAATTGAAATATGAAACACTTGTATTACCACTTGGGAGAGTTCATTAGCACCATCTCTCAGTTATTTTGTTCAGCAACATGGTTTCTTACCACTACTTTTTGAAATTCTGACATTTATTTATTGTTGTAGTGGGCCCTCATGACACTTCTAGACCCGCTTCGTACTGTTGAGAATCTTATATACATTGGATTTGGTAGTGATCCTTCATCAGCCATCCGTGTTACTCGAAGAAGGCGCATCGATCGGAAGAAGAAACAATCTGACAGAAATGTTTATCAGTGTTTTGTGTTTGGGCCAGAAGCAGCTGGAAAGTCTATGTTACTGAATTCGCATATTGGGAGGTCTGCAAAAAATACTGATAATTTTTTTTAGATTTAAGTGTATGCTTTTGTTTAACATTGACTTGGTATGAAGGGCTTTCTCTGAAGCATATGTTCCAACTACTGACGACCACTATGCTGTTAAGGCTGTGGAGCAACCTATTGTAAGTGAACATTTTAAATTTGGAAGCTTTGTTAAGGGAAATTTTTAAATACGAAACACGTCCAGTATACTTTACCTTAGGTTTAATTAGGAAACCCCAGCTCCCCAGGTTTTCCTTTTAAATAAAAAGCAGAAGAAAAAGACATGAGTGACGGAAGTTCCATTTTATTGGTGAAAAGTTGTAGTTTTGCTGTACAGTTACCTTTCAAACCTGTTACTTATTATGGTTTAAGTATAATTTAACAACCATTTTCCACAGGGAAATAAGAAGACTCTGGTATTGCGGGAAATACCGGAGCAAAGAGTAAGGAAGTTCTTGTCAAGTAAAGATGCTTTAGCGGATTGTGATGTGGCTATATTTGTACATGATAGGTAAATTATTTGCTTATCATAATTTCATGGGATGCCTCAGTTGTGCAGATTCTTATTTTAGTGCTAATGCTAATGCTTGATTCTATGCATAGACTCCACTTGCTTACTTACTTTTCAAGCAACATATATTGGCATTGCTTGAGTATATACATCATTTATTTGTACATTATGTATGATTACAGTTGCAAAAAGTTCATATTTAGCTGATTGTTATTTTGTTGCATCATTTTTTCGGTTATACATAATTTGTGGATTTGACATTAAGCTATATACAAAAGAAACTTGAAAGCCGTACCCGGATAGTGGGTCGGCTATATGATTACAACATCTCTGTTCAGCTCTATGGTGCCTCATTTCCTTTGTTAACCCCCAACCCTTGGTTGTGATGGATTAAAGCGGGGGGGGGGGGGGTTGTCATTTAGAACAAAACTATACCCCTGTGGATTGTGATAATAGGGAGGCTGTTTTTGAGTTGTTCTGCATGCAAACACTATCTACTACTTCCAATAAATAAGAAGAGTAGGTATTGTAATGAGTCATGTTGTTTATTATATTAAATCCAAGAGCCGGAGAAAAATATAAAATATTTGACTCCATAAGACACTTGCGCTTATCACAATAATCCTTTGCTGGTTGAGATATTGAAGTTTTTATATTTTGACCACCAAAATTCGAAACATGGAAAATCAAAGTGGGTGTGGAAGGTCACCTTTTATTATTTCGATTCTGATAAATGTAATGAATTTCAACTTGCCTTTTTGCTCGATATGATTTGGCCAATTCATTAGTCGCTTACATGTTCTTTTGCTACTTCTAGTTCCAGCGAATCTTCGTGGAAGAGAGCTACTGAATTACTTGTAGATGTTGCAAGCCAAGGCGAAGCAACAGGCTACGAAATTCCTTGCCTCATTGTTGCAGCAAAATATGATCTGGATCCATATTTAACAGAAATTCAAGATTCAACCAGGGTACTTTTCTGGCTGGCTTCTGACATGAATGTTACCAATACTATATGATGAGCTAGTGCTACGAATGTGCTTTTTCTTTTGGTTATCCATAATTGTCAACACTCCAAAATTTGAAGTTTGGACAGACGTTCCTGACAGAATTATATTGCAATTGATTGTTCATTCTGAGAACATTTCAATTTTAGAGGCATGGTTATAAACCTTGGAGGGCCGACTTCACATCCCTTACGAATATATGATGAGTTTGGGTCATGCTTACTTCTGTATTTATCACACCATGAACGAATATTTCCATTTGAATTGTATCTTCTTTCAATGTTGAATTTCAGGAGTGAAGTCTTATTTATGAGATTAAGCTGGCAGGTCTTTATCCTAATTATATTTTCTTTTGTAGACTATTATCTTCTTTAAATCCTGAAGTGATCTTGTTCTTTGCTATGTTCCAGCAGTTGTATTGATCATGATTTCAGGATAATAATGCTTGAAGGTTGTCTGAGTGCACTTGTGAATAAAGAAACACTATCTGATTGTTATTTTGGAATTGTTATAATGCACAGGTAAGTCAGGACATGGGAGTTGAAGCCCCTATACCCATCAGTACAAAGCTGAGGGATCTTAGTAACATCTTTCGAAGGATTGTAAGTGCAGCTGAGCACCCTCATCTGAGCATCCCTGAAACAGAGGCTGGGAGAACCAGGAAGCACTACAATCGACTTATTAACCGCTCTCTCATGGTTATATCCGGTAATGTTTTAGGCAATTATTTCCTTATCCGATTAAGTTCCAGCTCTTAGAGCATCCGCTAGCAGCTTCCATATTTCATCAATGAAGAAGCTAAAATATAAGAAAAATGGAAACTTAGCAGTATCCTTATACTTGTCTCTATTGTTTATATACCATCATCTACTTGGTTCAAAATTGGCAACTACTGGATTTTCCACTCTTAAGTTTTCCTCTTCCATTGGCACCATTTTACCTGTCGTTCTCGTAGATTGATATAAAATAGAGAAACTGGTTGAAATAAATTATGTGTGATTCTCAAAATTACATCAGAGAATGTAGTAGTATAACGTGTACTTGTCCTAGAATCTTTTGTCTTAACATTGTTGAACACTGAATCAGCAAAAAGGGCACTTGAATTACTAAATTTTACTACTTACTCTGGAGTCTGAATTTACTCTTGGAAATCACTTCCTAAATCAAGAACTGATGAAATACCTTTTGGCTACTCATAAGGTTAAACGCCTTTTGGCTTTCTCCTTGCTCAAGAACTTCGACTTGCAGTCTAAAAGTGCCAATGAATTTCTAGAATTTTAGGTGGGATTGATATTATAATTCCTTGTACTCATCGAGATGCTCGAGAAGAACAAACAGACGGAGAAATTTTAATTAACAATCAAAGTATTTAGGTAGTGCATATTGAGGAGCCCAGTCCCAATTCGATGAAATAAGACCTTCCTGGTGAATTAGTAAGGCCATGTACCTCTCCTCCTATCGCCAATTTGTTTTAGGATGGAACACCCATAAATTAGTGGCATGGTATCATAGCTATAACATCCTGAATTCTTTTCCTTCGTTTGTTGTCTCTGAAATTCATAGATGTCAATACACCGTAATCTTTTCGGTTCTCCCAATATATTTTTCTTGTTGTCTTCTGGCTCCAAGACAACACTTATACTTCCTTCAAAAAACGCACCTGTTCTCATGGATGCCGCTGCCTGATAAATTGAGCAGAGTCATCTGTCAACTGTGAAGAGACTATCACTTGTTTGGTCTTGGTTCTTCATATTACATTTCAGCAAATGGAATTATGATGCTTCTTTCCTTCTTTATTTATTTTATCTAATTCGTTTTCCTCTCTGATCACCCAGTGTTATTTATCCGTCAACTGTTAGTGCTCAAAAGTTGACATAACATCTTTTGTCTGTGAAAGAGGAAAATATAACCACCATAGGGAAAGTGGGAATAGTTTTGTCATTTTGCCGCGGTGTTAGTATATGTGGATATTAATAACTCAGTCTTTTCCACTTGTTACAGTGGGTGCTGCAGTTGCTGTTGTGGGGCTGGCTGCATATCGTGTTTACGCTGCAAGGAAGAACTCCAGCTGAGGAGGCAAATGTTGCTCTCCTTAAATCAAGCTCGGACATGGTGTTTTCGTGCTGCTGTTTCTTTATTTATGTAGAGAACTTCAAGCATTTGACTGCAAAATTTGTATCCTTATAAATTGCCATATGATGGCTCACAGATATGTAAGCGTAAATCGCGAGAGGCAGTAGAAAAGATATTAAAAATGTGCTTGGTGAAAGTTTTAGAGAAAGCCTCTTTTAGTGTGGCTGTTGATATTTATCTACATGATGATTCTTCTAACAGCACACTTAAAAGTCATTATTCACCTACACTTACTGAATATTTTTCTTAAAATTTGTTAATGTAATGTTTAGGTTTAACCGTGGAAGCGGGCAAATATCGTCGAAGGGAGACATGTTGTTCATATAGTCGATCCCATTTATTCTGGGATGTGACTTGGTTTGGTTTGTTAATTGGTTTAACTATTCGGTGTAGCCTCATTGCAATTGAATTTTTCAAATAGGTGGCCATATCTAAATTTTAGATTGTCAGAATTATTGTCCCGGACGGTGGTGCACCAACTTGAAGTTGCTAACTTGCCATTGAATTTTGGGTGCAATCAAGATTTCCTTATACGATTTCTCATTGTAAATTGGACAGTCTAGTTTTGGATAAAGTTAAAAGTTATAGTGCCTATATTTTTATAAGAAGCTAATTTTAATAAAATAATATAAGAAGTTGATTTTAATAAGAAAAAAGTCAAGTAACGTGATGGAGGTAATTGATGATGGTTCCGGTAAGTGGATGACTGTTGCACTTTGGTCTCTGGATGTAGTAATCAGGAAGTGGCGAGCGTAAATGGTCCCGTAAGTATGTATTATGTACGCAAATGGTTTCTAAATTAACATCATGATAAAAGTTAACGATTATACTTACTTTTGGGTTATTGTTACAATTTTGTAATATATTATCTATTTCTAGTTTTTCAAATGAGTGTAAGTGGTCCCAATCAATGTGTACCGGGCAACGGTCCTTAAAATAGATTTGAATATTCTTTCTCCGTCAACATTTAATGAAAATGTTAATTTAGGATCATTTGTGCACACGATACATATTTACTGAAACTATTTGTACATCATTATCATTTATAAAGACCAAAGTATAACCGTGACCTACTTAGTCGATCATTTCATCCTGTAACAGAGTAATGTATTAATAACGCATGACATACACATTATCTAAGTTTCACTACTCCACATGATACTCATCATGTTCGCTTCATCCTGGAACCTCTCATCCTGCTCACCGTTTGTCCCAAAATCATTGTCCAATTCTCTTACTCCATCTTCTCTATGTTCTTGCACCACGAGAATATCTATTCACAAACATATCTCCACCACAAGACTACTTGCCAAAAAATTCGACAATTTTGATGGCCAACAAGATATTAATCAACTTCCATCATCACTTGAAGACAACCCTTTAATGGGATCAGTTCAACAACCCCCAAACGATGATGAAGAAGGTGACAGGTAGTGTTTCTTAACTTCTTTCTTTTTTATGCTAGTCATGAGGTCCAAGTAGATCGAGCTACAAGTTTGTTCAGGGACGAAGTCAGTAGAGGTAGGTGGTTCTTGAGAATCTTTTCACAAGGGGGAGGGGTCGGATGTACTCCGCCTTACCCTATGAAAAGAGGGAGTTTTGTTTCCAAATTGATCTATGATGATTGGCAATGATGAGTATTGGTACTCTTAAATTCTGTAGTTTTTTTCTTTATTTGTGTGATTTGTACAATGAGAAATTGATTATACAAACATGCACTTTGTGGAACGTCCTATATAAATTAGTAGGCTAGAACTTTTTTTATGCTTTTCAACAAAACAAACTATTAAACTTTTTCAAAATGTGTGTAGTCATGCTCTGTTTAACTGGCTTCAGAACCTGTGGGGAAGATAATTAACGTTTATTTCGTCTTATGTCAGTTGCTTGCCTTCAGATCTGAATGGTGCAGTCAGGCAGGCTAGCCAAGCAAGTGCCACTTTTATCTCTTCAGGAGGAATGCGAGCCATCGTATGTGCCAAAACCAGCCTTGTATTTTTTTTTCTCAATATAGATTCGATGTTCTCGACTGTTTTGAGTGGTTTACATGTGTGCTAACTTTCATATAAGTTAGAATTTCATTGACCACTACATTCCAATTCATCATACTGGTCCACTAAGTGACTAAGATGTTCAAGTTTAGATATTTTCTTTGGAATTATCTGTTTATATCGTGAGCCTCGATCAGGTCCTAATGATAAGGACGATAGGAGCATAACCAAATGCCCAATAAACTTCCGTGCCTTTAAATTAACACATAAACATAAACAAATTTTTTGATACTTCGATATTTTGATTTATGATTTTTTATTACTGACTTAGCATGTTTGTTTTTTTTCCGGTTTTACCATTTCAACCATTTCTTTTATCTTATGCTTGAGCCTGCTATAACTTGTTAATCATGTTACCTCAAAAAAGATGCTAGTGCAATCAATGTTAAATCAGCCGCAATGTAAATATTTGTTATCAGGTTGAGCTCTTAATCCCACAATTGCAATTTCTCGATGACGAAGGTGCTCAGGCTGAGCTATGGGGGCTGGCAAGAGTGTTCCTGGACACCCTCATTGAAGAAACTTCTTGTCAGGTTAGTCGAAGTGTTTCTGCTGTTTGTATTGCATGGATGTGAACTGTAACAAAGTTATCTTTGTATTGGTCCCTCTTAGTTCAAGATAATCAGAGTAGTCGTGAAGCGGTTTTAGAATCTAGAACATTATATCTCGGTTAATTGATTTATTTAGACCTCTGGTGGTATTATAGTCTTACAAACAATGCTCAGGTTGCCAAACATGTGTTCTTGCACTAATATGACTAGTGCACGAGGTTTTTATTTTGCTCCCTTTTCATTATGCTAATATGTCCAAGGATATCAGGGAGTTACACACAGCTCATAGTCGTAATACATGTACTATACTAGTTCTCTTTTACTTGTTTTTCCTGAGATACTTTTTCTCCTGCTAGAGGGTTAAAGCAGTATTTCCTGATGCTGGCGCTGCTGCACTTCTGAAGTACCAGTGGAAAGATGCAAATTTTCGCTTTTCTAGGTAAAATGAAACTTTCTTTAGGTATATGGCTCACAAAAGTAAGATAGCCTACATTTTATTAATTTCTTCGTTGTTTTCCTTTTCTTTTGGCACATGCCGTTCTCTCAGTCCCACCTATATGATTAATATGTCCCTACAGTTTAGGTGACAGAAAACCAGTGGAAAGTGATGATGAGATTGTGGTAATGGTTGTTCCTGATTACCAAATGCTGGAATACGTGGGAAAGATTGCATCGACACTCTCAGATGATCCGGTATATCCATTTTCTGACTCCTGTTCTGACATCTGTGGATCATTGAGTTGTACCCGTGATGTTGGTAGCCTGAATAGTATTATAGTGTCCAATTGCTTCAGTTGTTCTATCTAAATATCTAGTTGTTTTGTTAGCCTAGGCCTCTTATAATGTGGAACCCTCGACTTATCAGTGAGGACGTAGGTGTAGGGATTAATGTTCGCAGGTTACGACGGGACTTCCTGAGGTAACTCCTGCACTATTGATTATGAATGAAAGCATCGATCATTTTCAAGACCTTGTTAACCTGGATTTTCCTTTAATATGTGCAATGCAGCACATTTACAGTTGTGTACTCGATGAGACCTTTTCCAACCGGTGCAGTATTCAGATTTTATCCAGAGTATGTAGTATATTCCTCATATTGCAATCGAACAGACAGATTTATATTTACGGCTGTCTGCTAAATCCAATAATTCCAAATAAAGAGATTTGCAATAAATAGCGCAAAATATATCTTTGGAAGTACATCAAAATTTAGAACTACTTAAATTGGTATTTTTTCTTCGTCATATTAAAAATTATGTCTTTTACTCATCAGTCTATGGAAGGTCTTCTACGATGACAAGGACCGGCCAAACCGCTATCTACTAGCCAAGGAACAAATTAGTCGCCCCACTACAGATGAACTTGAGGTAAGTTGCTCTTAACAAATAACAACTTGTTTGGGTCGCATGAAAACTGGCATACAAAGTGAGTGGAACGGAACGGGGCACTAGAGGTGCCATGTTTTGTGTTTGATTACAAGAGAAAGCTGGTTGGTACTTGGTAGTAGGAAATAATCCCATCCCTCGGTAGACATGAAAATGGATGGGAGTTTCTCTTTAACTTTTCCCCTCGTAGCAAAACTAAATGTTGAATGCTCCTCAAACCCCTTTTCCTTTGCACTAGCAAATGGCGCTCCCTTTCTGTTCCTACTAAAAAATTTATAGTGTTATAACAGAAGCGAAATCGAATGGGAATCTTAGACAAAAACTTATGTAAAGTGCAGAAATAAATAATTGGAACAAGATTTTTACGTTGTGTCTCTAACAACGTGTTGTGACTACTTTACGGGCTTCAAGCTACCAGAAAGCTTCACTATAATGGGAAAGTTGATTACAAATTGATCAATGATATCAGATGTGCTGGTCATAACAACGATGAATAAAATTAATGTCTACACTAGTCGTAGAATAAAATTATAAGACACTATTCCAAGAACCCTAATCTACATATTTAAAGTGGTTGTGTTTGATCTGATTGTCCTGTCTCACTAGACTTCAATGAGGATAACTCTATTTATAGGCTACGTTAAGGAACCTAAAGAGAAATTACTTCTTCTTCATGAAAGGATCACATTAGTTACCCACGTAATTGTAGTTAGTTATTCCACAAGAAAGAAGTCTAATAGCTAATAAATCGTTCATCCATTATTTCGTTTTCCTGTTCTCCAATTATTTCCTTAATGAATTCAGTTTACCATATTAAGCTCTTAAAGTAGAGATAGCCAGCCAATAAAGGCTGCAGTTTCTTTTTGAAGTTAAATATTGCTTATATATAGACACTTTGTGTTGAAGGCTTGAAGCCCCTTGAGCTACAAAGAGAATTGTTGGATATATATAAACTTGGGAGTTGTGTTTTCCATTGTTTCGTAGATTATATTTGGAGCAGAAGAGAAGGGGGACAAAGAAACATCTTTGATTGATCAAGCTGCAAGTATCTTCTCATCATTGAGCCGATTTATGAGAGTTATATCTCGATAGGCCGATAATGCTAGATCCGCGCCTAAGGTATGTCTATACTAAATCAAACTACTACCATTGGGATACTTTTCACTTTTGGTAGGGTATTCATGTGAATACCTTTGTTATAAGCTAGGTCTGCCCCCTGGGTATGTACGACACTCGTGGGGAATATCTTGGTTGTATTATTTGTTGTATATTAAGTATTTGACTAATTTGAAAAGAATAAAACGGTAGGATATGTTACACTTTTACAACTATTTTAGCTAGCCGCAGAGACTCTTGAATTTAACGTCTATCTTCATTAGTCCTCCTTGAGGAATGATGAAATGTAGGTTATTGGTGGAGTACGTGAATTTGTGACCACAAGATCATACATTCAATTTTCATTATCAACACTTTCTTGGTTGAGATTGTCACATGGGCTTCCCTAATGTGATTTCGTTTCGTCAGTGCAAGGTATCTCCGGTACGCACTCGACGAATAACGACTGCAAGTCTATGTTAAAATAAAAGGACATTGAAACTGTACATAAGTCGGAATAGTGGCAACTGGCAGGTTAAGGCAAAAAAGTATCCTGAAGGAGAAAATTAGAAGGAGAAAATTAGAAGGGTACTTTGAAAGGGATTCTAAGGAAATATTCTACACTATTACCACTTCCAGACTAGCTTGGAAGGCAGGTTTGAAATAGATTTGGAGTGCGTAGGGTCACATGTTCCCGTTTTTTTTTTTTTTTTTTTTGGTAATTAGCGATATAACATGTTCCCGTTATATACATCAATATGCATCAATGTCTTAGGTGATTACATACCGGCCCAAGCACGGGCTAGAAACAATGGAATTATGATTGATTCTATCATCTTTTTTGAATTTATAAGACAACTGATTTTCGTACAATGTATGCTCAACAAATTCATTAATTCTCGTTAGCAATATCATTCTCTAGTTCATCGAAGGGACCCTGTTGGTCTTCGTCCATATAGGATAATACAAACTTCTTATCTGGTACATGTCCCTCGTCTTTCATGTGCCTAAACAACTTTGCCAGAGCGCTGTAGATACCATCTCAGAGTGGATGCATTTGGTCTGCAACCACGAAACTATCATCCACTTGGTCTGCAACCACGAAACTATGAACATGTTTGCCAATCTCGATCCAACTTATGCCCGTCACTTTTCTCACCCTCGCTTCCTTCATTTGTTTGATTGTGCTTGCTCGCTCTTTCCATCGACCTCTGGATGAATATATGTTTGCCATTGCAACATACGACACTGAGCTATTAGGTGAACTCAGCTGTAACTCATGAGCTGCATATTTCCCCATTTCAGTATCACCATGGAGGCAGCATGCACCAAGTAGTGCCTGCCACACTTGCGGGTCACGATTTACAGGCAGTTCCATGATGAACTTTTTAGCATCATGGAGACGCCCTGCGGGGGCAAGCATGTCAACTACGCAATCATAGTGCTCGATTCTTGGCTTCAAACCATGCACATTCTGCATAAATCCGAGGAATTCCATTCCCTTGTCTACTAGTCCTACACGACTACACGCCTGAAGCAAAGAGAGAAATGTGACATCCGTAGGTTCCACGTGTTCGGACATCATTTGATCATACAATTGAAGTGCTTTAAAGCCGTTACCATGACGAGCAAAAGCTGAAATGATGGAGTTCCACGAGACGGAATTCCTTAGTGGCATCATATGGAAAATTCGAACCGAATCCTCCAACTCACCGCATTTTGAGTACATGCTAATCAATCCATTGCTGATAAAGGTATTAGACTCAACTTCTTTCTTAATAGCCAAGGCGTGGACTTGTTTCCCAAGACCTAATGAAGTTTCAACATCAAAAACACCAAGAACTGCAGATATCATGCTTGGATCAATTTGCACTCCTGCTTTGACAACATTTACAAATATATGAATGGCCTCCTCTCCAAGACCATTTTGTGCGAAGCTCGTAAGGAATGACAGTCATGGAAATCTCATCAATTAACTCAGCACACTCAAATATCTGCCAATCTTCATCAGCACTGCCACACTTAGAGTACATATCCATCAGCGCGCTTTCAATATAAACGTCCGATGGCATCCCTGATTTCCAAACCATTCCGTGTATCTGTCTACCTTCTTTAAGTGCGTGTAAGCCAGAACAAGATAACAATGTCGCCAAGAACGTCAAGTGATTAGGGACCACATATCCACAACACATTGCAACAAACATCTTCAAGCTCTCTTCATAGCATCCATTTTCTTCAAGCCCCGAAATCACAGCAGTCCAAGTGATCACATTCCTCTCAATCATCTCATCAAACTTCCTCCTCCCTGAATCTACACACTCACATTGAAAATAGGCACTTCCTCCTCATACCCACTCGAAACAGCCAGCCCATGTATCATCTCACTAACTATAACCCTGTCAACCCCATCACAAACTGATAAAATCGTCGCAAAACTCGCATGATCAATCCCACAAGCACTATCCAACATCATCTTGCCCAAAACCAAGATTCCTCCATCCACATCTTAGAAAACCAGATACAACCGAATTCCAAGAAATCGTATCTCTCATAGGCATTTCATCAAGCACCTTAACTGCATCCCCTAAATCTGAAACCTCGAGTACATTGCCAATAAAGAATTCCAGACAGTTACGACATTTGGAATAAGGAGATGGTTGTGGAGATTGAAGAAACGTGGGGACTTGATGATGTAGGCATGAAGAGAAGTGCCCAGATGGAGATTGGGTTGTCTGGCACATGTGGTTAGAAGGTGGGTCAAGTTGACGTATGTGAAGTGATGACATTGCGATGAAGAGGATGTTGTCGAGGAGGAGACAAGGTGCAGCTTGTGTAGTAAATTTGGGGGGGATTCATCCATCTAGATAATTAGTTGATTTAATGTGAATTAGATATTTAATTAGTACTCCCTCCGTTCTCGATTACTAGTCGTTCTAACAATTTGCACATAGATTAATAAAAAGTAAAAGAGAGTCAAAGAGTACATCGGAAATGTAAAGTTACAATCAATTGCAACTATATAATTAGTTGGTTGATAAATTCAAAGTAAAAAGTAATTAAAAGGTACATTAAAAATATAAATTTAGAAACAAAAATTTGAGACTAGAACGACAATTAAAGGAGAAGGAGGGAATAATACATTACCAAATCTTAATCCAAATATCTTCCCATGCAGTATTAGTTTCTACTTTGTGGGCTAAAAATCAATTTTCACCATAGATACACTGTTTAGTTTGTCTTGTGGCAAGCCTTTTGAGGGAATTCCTGAGCAGGTACATTTAATTATTACTTTTATCATTGCTTCTGGGACTTGATATAGTTTACTTATTTAGTCATTTAACTTGTGTGTGTTTGAGGACTTTGATATTCTATAATGTTTTATATTTTGTCGCATCCCATCATGAATTGATTTGAAACGAGTTTTATATTTTGTCGCATCCCATCATGAATTGATTTGAAACGAGTTTTTTGTTTTCTTATTTTGTTACACAATTTAGCAAATGAAAAGCAACATATTGTCAGTGATAAAGAGTCTTCAGTTCTATTAAAGAAACTAGATGTTTGTACACAGTCCAGCCTGTGCGAAATCGTACATCGTATTTATAATATATGATTTTTATTATTAAATAAATATAATAATTCTATGTAATACTATTATTTAATTCATCTTAAATAACTAAATTTAAATTTGATGTGCAAAATAATATAATTTTTGCTAAATCATTTTCAAAAAAATGAAGGTAAAATATAGTAATGTTTATGGATAATTATTGTACATGTTTATTAAAATAAATAAATTTAATTAATTATATCTCCTATATATTAGGAGAACATGGGGCTTCATATGACTTTAAAATAACTTCTAATTCACCCCTTCCCCAATTATATATAGTAAGATTCATCTTAAATAACTAAATTTAAATTTGATGTGCAAAATAATATAATTTTTGCTAAATCATTTTCAAAAAAATGAAGGTAAAATATAGTAATGTTTATGGATAATTATTGTACATGTTTATTAAAATAAATAAATTTAATTAATTATATCTCCTATATATTAGGAGAACATGGGGCTTCATATGACTTTAAAATAACTTCTAATTCATCCCTTCCCCAATTATATATAGTAAGATAAATAGATAAGTAAATTGAATTAATTATATCTCCTATATATTAGGAGAACATGGGGCTTCATATGACTTTAAAATAACTTTTACGGCAAATGACCGGAACCATCACCTATGTTTGCTGAATGTTTCCAGTCAATCACCTGTGTTTTAAAGTGTTCCGTTCCATCACCTATGTTTCAAAACTTTCCAGTCCATCGCCCATTCCGTTAACTTACCGTTAAGTGTGTCATGTGCCTTGCATGTGACTTTTTATGGGGGTATTTTAGTTATTTTACATCAATATTAGGGGGTATTTTCGGAATTTCACGCTACTATATTCACATAATTTTGTCAAGGGTATTTTTGAGATTTCACACTAACATTCAAGGCTTTTTTTGGGATTTGACAACAAGTTTGAACTAATAAAATTATGTGAGAGGTATGGGATTCGAACCCCCAACCTCACCATAGACTATGGAACCTTTACCAATTAAGCTACAAGGTCATATTGTTTACATGATGCCTACTTTAGTATTAGACATTATCAGACGTATATTTTCTATTTCGTTTCATTTCATTTTGAATATTTACTATTATAGATTTTTATTTCAACTTGAGTACTTTTTCTATTTAGTTTTATTTTTAATTTTATTTAATTTTATTTTGATTCTATTTAATTTTATTTCATTTCAATATGTACTATTACTTTAATTTTTATTGATTAGTTATAAAATGAGCATAATATATTCGGACTTAAACTTAATATATAAATATAATTATATATTAAATATATATTATTTACATATGTAATATATACAATTATATTTAATATAGATATATATACCTAATATGTAATTATTTTAATATAGAAGTATATATATAAGTATATTAAATATATATAATTATATTAAATATATATAGTTATAGTTAATACATATAATTATATTTTATATATATATAATTGTAGTTAATATATAAATAAATATATGTATACATATTATATATCATATATATTTAAGATATAATTTAATATATATAATTATATTTAATATAGATATATATATAATTACATTTAATATAAGTGAGGAAATGGAACACTTTAAAACACAAGTGATCGACTGGAAACATCCTATAAACATGGGTGATGCATTCTAAACATTGTAGCATTTGAAATTACTAAAATGCCCTCCCCTAAATGTCATGTGCCATATACGTGACCAATTTAACGGAGCTTCAACGGAAATGTTAACGGAGTGACCAAATGGGATAAATTTTTAAACATAGGTGATGGAATGGAACACTTTAAAACACAGGTGATTGACTGGAAACACCCTATAAACATGGGTGATGGTTCCGGCCATTTGTCGTAACTTCTAATTCACCCCTTCCCCAATTATATATAGTAAGATTATAGTATCTTGAGTTTTGTGGCAATTGTGAGCCCATGTATACTCCGACCATTAAGAAAGCAATCTTTATTTGGTGCATAAACAGAGTGTAAATGTATATGGTTGAACAAGGTGGATGTCATTAGGTGTAATAACCCAATTATCAAAGACTAAGGCGTTCCTTGCTTTCCAAAATTTCAAACACAACACAAGAGAAAGCAAGGAGGACAACCTTAGAATAGATAGTGGTGCTACTATGTTCCTTCTTGATCCACTTGATGGCACTCTCAATGGTTGTCATACTCCGCGTGATACCAAACCATTCCCGAATCTTGCGCCAAACAGTGGAGGTGAATGAGCAAGCAAAGAGAAGGTGTTCACGGGATACTGCAACCCTTTTACAAAAAGGGCAACTAGCATCTGCGACAACCATATGAAGGGAGTCTCTAGTCGCCAATCTCTTCCAGCAAGCGAGCCACACTGTGAAGGAATACTTCGGCGGGATGAAATTCTTCCAAATCATGGTCATCCAGGGCTTCGACACTCTTCTCGGCCTAAGGATGTCGTACATCAAGCTTGTGTCAAATTTTCCATTACGCCAACAACTCTCAAGGGCTGCAATAGCTCCCTTCGAGCCGTCATACAACTCCATAAGCTTGTCACGTAACCTGCAAAGAGAGAGAAACAAGTGTGAGTCACGATCTCTCGTTTGGTAGTCCCAAAAAGAAATTCCTTTTAAGTAATTCATTTCAACCCATTCGACCCAAACAGAGTCAGAATGAGTATGAAATAGCCAAAGTGAACGAGCAAGGAGTGCCAAATTCCAAGTCTTAAGGTCCATGAGACCAAGACCGCCTTCATCTTTGGGTATGCAGAGCTTTTCCCATCTAACCCGAGCATTACGACCTCCCCACAAGAAATTCGAACATAGAGAACGAATCTTGTCAAGTACAGCCTTGTGCACCGGGAAGACTCGGAACCAGAAGCACTCAATGCCCTGCTGAACAGAGCGAATGAGCTCGACTTTGCCTGCATAAGAAAGAGATTTATGGTTCCATTTTTTAATGTAATCATAGATAGCTGAAGTAAAGGGTGCAAATTCATCCACTGAAACCGTCATAGGGGCAAGGGGAACCCCAAGGTATCGGACGGGGAAAGATTCAACAGAGAATCCAACCCGATCGATGATGCGTCTCCTTGTATAATCATCAACCCCTGCAAGAAAAACAAAGGATTTAGTCGGATTTAGAGAAAGACCCGACACCTCTTCGAGGTGCTCTAAACAAGACATCAATAAGTCCACCGAGGCTTCATTTCCATAAGAGAAGAGCATGAGATCGTCTGCAAA